>SJYC01032413.1:0-11145 GCA_006408675.1 Madoqua kirkii | reverse complement strand
CCCCTGTGAAGAGTCCCGGCCGGATCGCAGGGCTTGGCGGGTGAAGCAGAGGGGAGAAGCCGCATTGCTAAGATTGCTCGGAGAGCGCCAGACACTGATCACCGTGGCCTCTGCTGGGCCTCGGACAACCACGGACCAGGCTGGCAGGCGAGCTGAGTTCTTGCCCCTGGGAGAAACGGCAGGTGGGCTCGACGGGGGCCTGTCCCCTGGTGCTGCCAAAGGCCCCCGGCTCTATGAGCGCCCTGGTTGCTCCCTAGTTCTGTCCAGACACATGTACTCTTTGCGGCCTAGAGTAGAGTTGTAGGATTACCTGCCTATTTCTTGCTGGTTATAAAAGAGCATGGATGTGCGAGCTGGACTGTGAGGAAGGCTGAGCACCGAAGAATCGATGCTTTTGAACTGTGGTGTTGGAGAAGACCCTTGAGAGTCCCTTGTACTGCAAGGAGATCCAACCAGTCCATTCTGAAGATCAGCCCTGGGATTTCTTTGGAAGGAATGATGCTAAAGCTGAAACTCCAGTACTTTGGCCACCTCATGCGAAGAGTTGACTCATTGGAAAAGACTCTGATGCTGGGAGGGATTGGGGGCAGGAGGAGAAGGGGATGGCAGAGGATGAGATGGCTGGATGGCATCACAGACTCAATGGACATGAGTCTGAGTGAACTCTGGGAAATGGTGATGGACAGGGAGGCCTGGCGTGCTGCAATTCATGGTGTCTCAAAGAGTCAGACATGACTGAGTGACTGAACTGAACTGGACTGATAAAAGAGTAAGACGTTGAATTAACTGTCGGTTTTGCCTGTAGTAACAAATGAGTAGTTTAACTGTGTACTATATTGATTGACTATATGATCCATAAATGTGTGTGTCCATGTATTTTAAAAAATGTGTCTGTAATCATCATTATGGCTGAATAGCTGATTTTAAAGGGCAGTCATATTCTAGGTTGTGGGTTTATTTTGCCTCTTCTTTATGGGTCATGGCTGGAGGAGCTGAATGACATTATAAATGAACATAGAATTAAACAACGAAAAGTTTAAGATAGTTTAATGGGCCCAAGACAAAGTGGAGGAAATCTCCTGATTTAGGATCGGATTATATTTTCTCCAGTTCTTACAAACGTCACATTGAATGGTAAGCTTAAGGTTTCCAGTGAGTGTGTCAAGCTGCTGATGAGAGCTCCCGTGGAAACTATTTGTTAGCCACCCATATCCTCTCGAATCCGAGTGTATCTGCACTTTTGCCTCCTACACTCTGAACTTCTGACTCTTCTTCATAAAAGAACTCTTGGGCTACTAAAGCCCAAACAGAAGCCAGAAACCTCTGGAAGGTGAAGATGCCCTTGGGAGGCCCTTAGAAGTGATGGGCAGATGCGGGAATATGCACCCCTAGCTGCCTCACCTTGGGTCAGGCTGCGCTGTAGCAAGCCTGTACCATCCAGACAGCTGTGCGGGATCAGGCTGAAACCACTCTCTTCACTTTGTCTGCCCTGCTTCCCCTGCAGGTTTACTGGTTTCTTTTAGGAGCCTGTCTTTGAAACTCACTTGTGCCATATAATCTTTCTTTCAGAGTCTGCTTCTGGGAAAGCAAACCTCAGACAGGTCTTTGCGAAAACAGAGTTACACAGTCTTTATCTGTTAGCTAGCTCTGTTCCTATTTGTCACTCTGTACTTCGAGAGGAGGCAACACTCACGGGAAAATCCACACTGAAAAATACTTCAGTGATCTTTACAGTTCTGGTGGGAGATTACATAGACGCCCATATGGTTTCCATTGATAAAGGAACAACTTTTGAGCATTGCTGAGATGAACCCGCGCGCCATGCAAAGTCCCGTCTGCTTGTCTTGCTTCTTGCTTCCTTTACCGGTGTCCTTCTGGGACTGCAAGTCTAGCAGGAAGCTTGCTGCGCTCTGTCTTCTTGGAATGGTACTGGTTTAACTGTTTCACTGCCACCCCCTGCATGTTAAGTGTTCCACTGGGCAGCCAGGGTTTAGATGGCGAGTGGCCGTGGGGTGTAGGTCTTTGTGCAGGATAAGCTCATCAGAAAGGCTCTTGGCCCTGGCCAGTGCCCTGGGACTTTTCTTTTGTTTTCTCCTTTTGAAACCACGCCTTCCCCCTTTCTGTCC
This sequence comes from Madoqua kirkii, assembly GCA_006408675.1. Taxonomy (NCBI): domain Eukaryota; kingdom Metazoa; phylum Chordata; class Mammalia; order Artiodactyla; family Bovidae; genus Madoqua; species Madoqua kirkii. The sequence continues at coordinate 9,019 of SJYC01032413.1, read as the reverse complement.
CTACCATTGTCTCCAACTCACGTATCTTCTGGCCTCTCTCTTTTCATTGCCAATAGCGTCAGATCACATTTTCTTTCCTGTTTTCCACTGTGATTTTAAACAAAGCCTATAATATATTCCTCAGGACCAAGATACAAAAATAAGTTCTGTTCAAGCTTTTGAAATACATTGTACATGTTCATGCTAACTTGCTTTAGTCATGCCTGACTCTTTTCGACCCTATGGGCTGTAGCCCGCCAGGCTCCTCTGTCCATGGGATTCTCCAGGCAAGAATACTGTAGTGGATTGCCATTTCCTCCTCCAAGTGGATCTTCCCAACCCAAGAGTGGAACCCACGTCTCTTATGTCTTCTGCATGGCAGGAAGGTTCTTTACTGCTAGCATCACCTGGGAAGCCCTGTACCTGTGTATGTAGGCACGCATGTTTGGCGTGGGGTGTGGATTATTTTTAGGAAGGAAGACTGACTATGAATACTACAAGCAAGGAATGACAAAATGGTATTCTACTCTACTTATGTACCCCTGCCCCATTTTTCTTGTTCTTAGTTAAACTCTTTTAAAAAGACTGAATTTTGTTCACCAAGGATAGAGTAAGAGTCATTTACATTTCAAATTTCTTTTGGATGTTTCCACCCAGAGCTGGGTCTAGGCCAAGGGTGAAGAGAGCAGGACAAAAGATTTATCTGGGAAGTGAGGAGAGGGACGGGGAGCTAGAATCATCGCCAAGATCACTGCTGTGGACGCCAGAGGTGGGGGGGAAGGATGGAGAAAAGGAGGCCCTTGTCACCCCATCCCAACACCAGTCCCTGGGTCCTTGTTTTAAAGGGAGGTAACCTGAGTCCTCATTTCAAAATGAGGAGTGCCCGGGTCAAGAGATCTGAAGCAGGCGTGGTCGGGAGTAACCAGGACAAAGTGCAGAGCTGGTACACACGAGAAACCCGGCACCCACGGCCGGGGGACGAGGCGCCGGTGGCCGGGCTGCCTCCCCTGGGGCCTCAGATCTGTGCCGGACGCTCTGGGCCAGGTGCAGACCTGCCGTGCAGGGGCCCCTTGCAGCCGGCCAGCAGCTTGCTGTGCCGCCGGTTTCAGCTCTCGTTGTCCCTCAGCCACTGTGGGGCCCAGAGCACATTCAGACAAGGGCCTGCCTAAGAGATCCACCTTTCATTTGATTTAGGTCAGTGGACAGCTTTATGCTCTGGAAGGCTTTTCCCTTGCCTGAGTTTTGTCCTTTGATTGACAGATTCTAACTGCTTTCTGCTTAGAAGAAAATGGAATACATTTTATTCTTGAAAGGTACCTGTTGCTGGGATTTGAAATCTTAAAATAGAAATTGCCATTCCTTTCACATCTAAAAGATCTGACTTCAGAGCAGGTATCTGAGCAAACTAAAGCTTTACTGCAGAGATCTTTTAAAATCATTTTCTTCCCAAAGCAGAAAATTACACGTGTTGCAATAATTGTTTTATTGGTTTGTTTTGTTTTTGCCAAAGACAAAAGTGAAAAAGAAGGCTTTATGTGAAAATATGAATTCTATCATAGGGGACACAGTGAGAGGGAAACACAAGACACATTGATACATGGCCACTTACCACAGTCATCAACTTGCTTCTCTTGATGCTTATTTTTAATTTTAAAATTAATGTCCTTTCAGCAAGGACACTGGATTGTAATAGCTAAATGGTGGTTTAGTGGCTAAGTCGTGTCTGCCTCTTTGCCACCCTATGGACTGCAGCCCTGCAGGCTCTTCTGTCCATGGAATTCTCCAGGCCAGAATACTGGAGTGGGTAGCCATTCCCTTCTCCAGGGGATCTTCCACACCCAGGCATCAAACCCAGGTCTCCTGCATTGCAGGTGGATTCTTTACCAACTGAGTTGAAAGGGAAGCTTCAATAGATAAATAAGTTATCAAATTGGAACACAAAGGGAATAATAGAGAATCGTATCATTTAAGAGCAGGGCAGAGGAGCAGGATTTTGTCATGGGATTTCTGGAGAAGGCACAAAAGTATGAAGACGAAGTAGGAAATCTACATGATGGTTTCGTGTGTCTCAGATAAGTTAAGAAAACTACAAATAAACATCCATTCAGTTCAGTTCAGTCGCTCAGTCGTGTCCGACTCTCAGAAAGGGAAGCCTCAATAGATAAATAAGTTATCAAATTGGAACACAAAGGGAATAATAGAGAATCGTATCATTTAAGAGCAGGGCAGAGGAGCAGGATTTTGTCATGGGATTTCTGGAGAAGGCACAAAAGTATGAAGACGAAGTAGGAAATCTACATGATGGTTTCGTGTGTCTCAGATAAGTTAAGAAAACTACAAATAAACATCCATTCAGTTCAGTTCAGTCGCTCAGTCGTGTCCGACTCTCTGCGACCCCGTGAATTGCAGCACATCAGGCCTCCCTGTCCTTCACCAACTCCTGGAGCTCACTCAGACTCACATCCATCGAGTCGGGGATGCCATTCAGCCATATCATCCTCTGCCATCCCCTTCTCCTCCTGCCCCCAATCCCTCCCAGCATCAGTCTTTTCCAGTGAATTAACTCTTCACATGAGGTGGCCAAAGTACTGGAGTTTCAGCTTCAGCATCATTCCTTCCAAAGAAATCCCAGGACTGATCGCCTTCAGAATGGACTGGTTGGATCTCCTTGCAGTCCAAGGGACTCTCAAGAGTCTTCTCTAACACCACAGTTCAAAAGCATCAGTTCTTCAGCACTCAGCTTTCTTCACAGTCCAACTCTCACATCCATACATGACCACAGGAAAAACCATAGCCTTGACTAGACGGACCTTAGTTGGCAAAGTAATGTCTCTGCTTTTGAATATGCTATCTAGGTTGGTCATAACTTTTCTTCCAAGGAGTAAGCGTCTTTTAATTTCATGGCTGCAAGTTCTTCAGCACTCAGCTTTCTTCACAGTCCAACTCTCACATCCATACATGACCACAGAAAAAACCATAGCCTTGACTACATGGACCTATTTGGCAAAGTAATTGCTTTTGGATATGCTATCTAGGTTGGTCATAACTTTTCTTCCAAGGACTAAGTGTCTTTTAATTTCATGGCTGCAATCACCATCTGCAGTGATTTTGGAGCCCCCCAAAATAAAGTCTGACACTTTTCACTCTTTCCCCATCTACTTGCCATGAAGTGATGGGATCAGATGCCATGGTCTTAGTTTTCAAATAAGCACAAGTGGTTATTATGAGAATTTGTTATAGTCTAGAAAATACACTGAGTCCTTTGCAGATATAATCTCTCATGATCTCCTGCAGTATGCTGACATGTCACCTGTCACCTTAATTACAAACACTCAGGTTTAAAGAAGTGAATTCACTTGTGTCACATCTCACTAATCAGAGGGGCTGAGCATTCAAATGATTGATATACGATGGGAATTTTATATAAAATATGTAATGGCAGTGTAGTGGAACAAGGCAAGCAGGAGAACTGTTGATACGAAAAGTTTTAGGCTAGATATTGGAGAAGGTGTTACGCTTAGTAAGAACTAGGGTTGTGAAGGAATATGTGGGGAAAAAGGAAGCAAACCCAAAGCAGCTCATGGACAGAGTGAATGATGCATTTAAGGTCTGACAGTGAAGTTCCTGGTAAACTGAGGTTTAAGGTAAAACTCTAAGACTGAGTTGTCTGTGTGTGTGCGCTCAGTCACTCAGTCCTGTCCAACTCCTTGCAACCCTATGGACTCCAGCCCACCAGGCTCCTCTGTCCATGGGATTCTCCAGGCAAGAACACTGGAGTGGATTGCCATTTCCTGCTCCAGGGGGTCTTCCTGGCTGAGGGATCAAACCCTGGTGTCTGGCATCTCCTGGGTCATGCCTCTGGGGAGCTCCATGATTAGGTTGATACTTACTAAATTAATCCCCTGTGTGTTTTCTCTATAGGAGGACAGTGTAGTCAACACTTACGTGAAGGAGCAACCTAACTGATGTTCATATTAAACTTCATATGACTGACTTTTAAAGCCAAACATTGATTAACATAGTATGTAATCGTATATTCAATTCACTGCAAGTATGTCTGGGTAAATAATGATTTTAGAAATCTTTTACATGTCTTTTACTTTATTCTGTTTCCTTAACTATGCAGTGATTCCTCCTTTTTCCCAAGAGGCATTTAGGAGCAAATAGACCCTTCCTTTCCTTTTGGAGAAAGAGAACCTTGTCTCCCCAGTGACTCCGCCTCCTCAGTGTAGACATTTACCATGTGGAATTTCAGCTTACTACAACGTGATTCAAAGAGAATGTGAAGACGCTCAAGAAACATTTTTCATGCTTGTTTTCCTGAGGGGCCCCGACTAGCATGGGATGTGAAGATGGTGGATACATACTTAAAATGTTCATTTCCTTCTAAGAAGTATGGTCCAGTTGAGACTCGACTGTGTATATTGTGTGTCCTTTCTCCTTGATGAGAGGAAGATGTCGATAGCTGTTACAGTTTCAAGGGGGCCTCCAGCACACCATCACAGCTGCATCCCTTCTACTCCCTGCCCTTTTCCATCCCTAAATGAAGGAAAAGGAGAAGGAAAAGGAATCACTGCCTCCACTTAGTGAATTTTCATTCACTTAATTCCTAGTAGCATGAGCCATTTTTCAGTGGTTCTCTAGCATAAAAATTCAGTAGAAAAAAAAAAACAACAGTGTAATTCATTTTATATGGTGCATTTTGAACGTTTTTTGTAAACATTCTTTCCTGAACTCTCATTTTTTTTTAGATGAAATATTTGATGTCAGGGAATATTGGGTTGGCCAAAAAATTCGTTCAATGTTTTTGGCCAACCCAATATACTATTTTAGTATGGAAACTGTTAAGCATAATCAAATGTAAACATCATGTCCTTCCAATCCAGCTTAAGAAACTGAACATTTTAAGCTTTAAAATAATTTGTTTTTTGTCCCCTGCCTTCCAGTCAGAGGTTATCTGTATCCAAAGTGTTTTATCCACCATTTCCATGTTTTACTTCATTGTTTTGGCCCCTAAGGATATACCTTTACATAAAGAATGATTTAATTTTACCTGTTTTTGGCATCATAGAAATATCAACATACCTAGGTAACTCCTCTGTTACTTATGTTTCCAGTTAGAACCAAGTGTCTGAGCTTCCAGTGGGAGGCTGGATCAGACAGTTCTTGGTTCTCATCTTCAGCAGAAGTTCTCCAGAAATGGTACCACTTTTTACTCTCACCTGTGGGTAAAGGATTCTTTTTTTTTTCTACGTTTTTTTCAAATGGTTGATGGTATTGTACAATTTTTTTTAAATGTCAATTTCTTGTCTTAAAAATAAACTCTAAGGTAATTTTGTATTTTCAAAAATGTCCCTGAATACTAACAGAGTTGGTCAATTTTCTCTATATTTATTGGCTGCTTATTTTTCTTTTTCTGTTAAATAACCATTAAATTTTGTTTTAAATAATATATTGGTGGTTCCCTGTAAGGTTTCTTTTTTTAAAATTTTATTTGTTATTATTTTAATCTATTAATTGGAGGATAATTGCTTTATGGTGCTGGGCTGGTTTCTGCTGCACCACAGTGTGAGTCATTTATGAAGTGAAGTGAAAGTCACTCAGTCATGTCTGACTCTTGGCGACCCCATGGACTATCCATGGGATTCTCCAGGCCAGAGCACTGTAGGGGGCTGCCTTTCCCTTCTCCAGCGGATCTTCCCAACCCAGGGATCGAACCCAGGTCTCCCACTTTGCAGGTGGATTCTTAACCAGCTGAGCCACAAGGGAAGCCCAAGAACACTGGAGCGTGTAGCCTCTCCCTTCTCCAGGGGATCTTTCCAACCCAGGAATCGAACCAGGTAGATTAAAGAATCTATCTGCCAGTGCAGGGGATGTAAGAGATGTGGGTTTGATCTCTGGGTTGGGAAGACCCCCTGGAAGAGGAAAAGGCAATCGACTCCAGTATTCTTGCCTGGAGAATCCCATGGACAGAGGGGCCTGGTGGGCTATGGTCCACAGGGTTGCAGACCCAGACATGACTGAGCACACACATTTATATATAAAATAGACCACAAGGACCTACTGCACAGCCCAGTAACTACACTCAATACTGTCTAATAACCTGTGTGGGAAAAGAATTTGAAAATGAATAAATACATGATGTATACGTGAATCACTTTGCTGTACATGCGGAACTTATACATTGTAAATCAACTGCACTCCAATATCAAATAATTTTTTTAAAAATTGTATCTGCCAAAACAGGTTTTTGTATGAGATATGTAGCAGATACACAGGATGTTAACAAGCAAGTCGCAGCAGCTTCAAAGTGCATGCAATGTAGAGCTGAGGTTCAGCTTTAGTAATTTGGGGTGTAATTGAAGACATGAGAATGGATGATGTGGAATAGGTTCCTGATAAAGTTACTCGATATTTCTCCGGGAGCACTGATGTTTCTGGGGAAGGCAGAGGGAAAAGGTCAACATGGAGCCAGAAGAGACGAGAGGGGAGAAAGAGAAACAGTAGCATCTGAAGGGAGAGAGCTCCTAGCAGGGAGGGCTTCTCCTTGCCGTTTGCAGATGGTCCTCGGAGTGCATTCTGTGGTCTCCCTTGGATGCCCAGTGTGAACGCCCAGAAGCTGATGGTGCCCGGCAGCCCCTGGCAGGCACTGTGCCTGCTGCCACAAACACAGGAGAGAGTCCCTGGTCTCCATCAGTGCACCTCCAGCAAGGAAGAAAGATGAGTGTAGAGACAACCACAGCACAAGACAGTATTATGATAATTGCTGTGGAGCACAAGGGGGAATCTAGCGCATTCTATTGACGACAGGTCATATACGCCTCCACAGTGGGAGAGAAGTGGGAAGTTAGGCACACAGTGTCTTTTTCTCTTAAGACCTTCTCTGTAATTTTAACTAAGTTCTTCTTTTCAGATTATCATCTCTTAGCTAAATGGAAAATTTCTGATGAATTACAATGACCAGCTTCTTTCAAAATCATACTTTTATTCAAAAAACCCCATGGTATTTTGTGATTTAATTTTTAGGAGGTACAGTGTCAATGTTTAGTTAAAGATAAGAATGTCCTCGTTTAACTGAAGAATATACGAATAACTTTATGTCTGTAAGAACAGTAAGAATTTATCAAAGAGTGCAGGACGTTATAGAGACAATTGTTAAAAAAATTATTAAAGGACATTACAGAATAACTAAATAAATAAGAGCTATATCACAGTTATGGACAGAAAGATATGAAATAATAAAAATCTCTCTATTCTTTCTAAATCAAACTGCATAGTATACCGTGAATCAAATAGCTATGAGATTTTTCTTTTCACGGACACAAAAGGGGTGAATCTAAAATTGCCATAGGAGAGGAAATTACCAGAAATAAATAAGGCCCCCTTAAAGATGGAGAATGTGGAGAGAGCAGGCCGTGTGAGAAGGACCTACTGCACAGCCCAGTAACTACACTCAATACTGTCTAATAACCTGTGTGGGAAAAGAATTTGAAAATGAATAAATACATGATGTATACGTGAATCACTTTGCTGTACATGCGGAACTTATACATTGTAAATCAACTGCACTCCAATATCAAATAATTTTTTTAAAAATTGTATCTGCCAAAACAGGTTTTTGTATGAGATATGTAGCAGATACACAGGATGTTAACAAGCAAGTCGCAGCAGCTTCAAAGTGCATGCAATGTAGAGCTGAGGTTCAGCTTTAGTAATTTGGGGTGTAATTGAAGACATGAGAATGGATGATGTGGAATAGGTTCCTGTAAAGTTACTCGATATTTCTCCGGGAGCACTGATGTTTCTGGGGAAGGCAGAGGGAAAAGGTCAACATGGAGCCAGAAGAGACGAGAGGGGAGAAAGAGAAACAGTAGCATCTGAAGGGAGAGAGCTCCTAGCAGGGAGGGCTTCTCCTTGCCGTTTGCAGATGGTCCTCGGAGTGCATTCTGTGGTCTCCCTTGGATGCCCAGTGTGAACGCCCAGAAGCTGATGGTGCCCGGCAGCCCCTGGCAGGCACTGTGCCTGCTGCCACAAACACAGGAGAGAGTCCCTGGTCTCCATCAGTGCACCTCCAGCAAGGAAGAAAGATGAGTGTAGAGACAACCACAGCACAAGACAGTATTATGATAATTGCTGTGGAGCACAAGGGGGAATCTAGCGCATTCTATTGACGACAGGTCATATACGCCTCCACAGTGGGAGAGAAGTGGGAAGTTAGGCACACAGTGTCTTTTTCTCTTAAGACCTTCTCTGTAATTTTAACTAAGTTCTTCTTTTCAGATTATCATCTCTTAGCTAAATGGAAAATTTCTGATGAATTACAATGACCAGCTTCTTTCAAAATCATACTTTTATTCAAAAAACCCCATGGTATTTTGTGATTTAATTTTTAGGAGGTACAGTGTCAATGTTTAGTTAAAGATAAGAATGTCCTCGTTTAACTGAAGAATATACGAATAACTTTATGTCTGTAAGAACAGTAAGAATTTATCAAAGAGTGCAGGACGTTATAGAGACAATTGTTAAAAAAATTATTAAAGGACATTACAGAATAACTAAATAAATAAGAGCTATATCACAGTTATGGACAGAAAGATATGAAATAATAAAAATCTCTCTATTCTTTCTAAATCAAACTGCATAGTATACCGTGAATCAAATAGCTATGAGATTTTTCTTTTCACGGACACAAAAGGGGTGAATCTAAAATTGCCATAGGAGAGGAAATTACCAGAAATAAATAAGGCCCCCTTAAAGATGGAGAATGTGGAGAGAGCAGGCCGTGTGAGACAGCAGCCCCATAGCAAACGCAGATTCCGTGCACCAAGGCCGCATCCTCGCCCAGGGAGGAAGAAACAGACCCACGAAACAGTCGGAACACCGCGCACAGACCCATTTTCAAAATGCAGTGTGCTGCTTGCCCACCCAGTCAGCGCGCATTACGCAGTGCTGATTAATGCCTGGCATTTTCTGGGTGATGGGGTCTCCGCAGTAAACAAAACAGAGAGTCCTTTCTCTGCTTTTGTGTTATATTGGGGGG
>SJYC01032410.1:0-11621 GCA_006408675.1 Madoqua kirkii | reverse complement strand
CTGAGTTTTAATTTCCGAACCAGACGCACTGCCACAATTATGCTTTACTTCCTTTTATGCATCCTGCTGTGGGAACACAGAAGCTTCTGGTAATTAAACGTCTACTTTGTGAACAGTAAGGAAGTCTTTGCACTTAACTGTTGTTCTATTTGCTGGAGATTCAACAGGGATAAAAGCCCAGGATTTTAGCCCTTGGATAGCTCACGGTCACCAGGGCACTGACCCATTTACTCTGGAGGCAATTTTGCAGTGAAAGAAATGGGGCATTTGGAGTTTGTGAAGCTCTGGCTAAGACTCTTTTTACACACTGTGTGCCTTTGAACCACTCTCTGTTCCAGGAGCCAGGTTCTTTGTGATTCCCCATCCACAGAGGGAGAAAACTTTGTAAAATAAAGGTAAATTTCACTAAGATAAAAGATGCCAGTATGCCTTGAGGGCATATTTTCTAAAGTTCTATCCTTTGTTTCCTTTAGCATAGGACCAACTGACCCTGCTGTCCTCTGAGACCCAGAGAATTCTACGTGACATGCACACCCTTAAAAAATGAGTACAGTATTGAAAATCCAAGAATTTCACATGTTTTTTGTTTGTTGTTGGTTTAATTTTAATTTTTTAATACCAAAAACATTTTGTATCAGGATATAGCTGATTGACAATATTGTGGTAGATTCACGTGAATTGTGAAGGAACTCAGCCATACATATACATGTACCAATTCTCCCCCCAACCCCCTTCCCATCCAAGCTGGGGCACATAACATTGAGCAGAGCTCCATGTGTTTATACAATAGGTCTTTGTTGGTTATCCATTAAATATAGAAGTGTGTACATGACCTTCCCCAAATCCCTAACTATCCCTTCCCCCCACCCCCACAATGTTTTAAGGCATTTCTGACTTACCGTGAAAATATTGGAAGATTTGTCAATGTGAAGAACGCATTCCGCATTCTTTTAGCAAAAGAGCCTGTGGGCTGGGAATTTCTCAAAGTTTTAAGTACATCTTTGTCACCTGGACACCTTGTTTAAATGCAGATGATCCCGTATGGGGCCCCAGCTTGTATATTTCTATCAACTGAACTGTGAACACAGGTGGGGGTGGAGCCTGTTTGGAGTAGAGAGCCTTGGACTGCCTGAGCACACTGCAACTCTCTTTTCTTCCCCTCTCTGTTGTCTTCCAACCTCAGTGTTAAACAACAGGTGCCATTTATCATTACACTTCCCCTATTATTCTTTTATATTTGGAATGCATTTTTCTACACCTGGTTTGCTTCACTCACTTGTCATCTGCCTACTTAAGAATATATTTGAATATTTAACTCAACTTTAAAGGGTATTTCGTAACCCTAGCCTGGTTGAATCAGTCAAAGCCCCACCAGAGAGAAAGGTGTTGTCAACTGTTTTTAATGGAGAGAATTTGGGTTGCATAGGCAAAGGTTTAACTGATGGTGAGTGAGCCCAGCGTTAGCAGCAGCCAGCACCATGGAGCCCTGGGATGGCGGGTTCAAATGGGAGAGGCAGTGTCAGCAGAGATACAGGGTCCCTTGGCAGACACTGGGTCATTAATGAGTCTGTCGGGCGCAAGCTGGAATCACAGGGAAAATGCTGCTGCTGTGTGGATGCAGCTTGAGGCAGACCGGAAGGATGACATAACCTGTCTTCTTTTTTTCGCAAGGACACAATCTCCACTAATGCCTCCCATTAGATGAACCAAGCTGGAAGCCAGCTGGCATGGGAGCCAGAAAACAAAAAGTGTAGCCTTCAAGGAACAAAATCTACTTCCATATGAAGCAGAAAAGAGCTAGACTAAACTTAGGTCTGAAGACAGGAAAATCAGGTTTGGCACTCTACTCTTGGGTGTATTCTCACTGTTGTCAAGTGAAGCAACGGTCTTGAATCAGATTTCTGAAGAGCCAAAATGTTTTCCCATGCTTCCTTACGTGAAAGGAAAAATTCATTCCACATTTAATACCTACATGTTAAATATAATTTTTTGCAACACTTTTGAAAAATTGGAAAGATCGCTTGCACAGACATGACGAGAACTGTGCTCTGGTGCAAGAATTGCCATACAATGATTTTTTTTACCCTACAAAAAGTTGCAGATATTTAATGTATACAACTTGATTTTTCTGGCATTAAACACACAGCAGTGAAACCATTATCACAATCAAGGGCATAAACATCCATTACCTCCAAAAATTTGCCTGTCCTCTTCACTTTTTTCAGCTGTTATTGTTGTTGCTGTTATTGTTTTTGTTTTCTCTCTCTCCTTTTGTGGGAAAAACATGACAGAGGATGAGGTGGTTGGACGGCATCATCAACTTGAAGAAGATGAGTTTGAGAAAGCTCCAAGAGTTGGAGATGGACAGAGAAGCCTGGCATGCTGCAGTCCATGAGGCTGCAAAGAGTTGGACCTGACTGAGCAGCTGAACTGAACTGAAGATCTATTGCCTTGGCAAAATTGTAAGTGTACAATAAATTATTATTAACCATAGGTGCCATGTTGCATAATAGATCTCCAGAATTTACCTACATTATATAACTAAAACTTGGCATCCTTTAACACCTCCCCCATTTCCTCTCCCACCCCCCATAGCCCCTGGCAACCACCTGACAGCTATTCTCTGCCTCTATGAATGTGACTATTTCCACCTCACTTGACTAGATTCTGCATGTGAGAGCTTGCAGAATTTGCCTTTCTTGGTCTGCCTTATTCCCTTTAGGATAATGTCCTTCAGACCCAGCCATGTTGTTGCAATGGCAAGATAGTCTTTTTTTTTTTTAATTCTTAGTAATATTCCACAGTCTGTATTTTCTTTATCCATTCATCTATCAATTGGCACTTAAGCTGTTTCCATATCTTTACTGTTCCTAACACTGTAATGAACATGGGAGTGCAGATAGCTCTTTGAGATCCAGACTTCAACTCCTCCTGACAATGTCCAGAAGTGGGATTGCTGGATCAAATGGTAAAATTGTCAGGTGATTATTAAGTGTCCTTGGTAAACTGACCTGACCAGTTTGGTTTCCACCATACTTATTTGTTAGACAATAAGGATTACTCCTCTACCTACTTTATAGGACTCATAAGTAGCAAAAGAACATTTAAAAGCACTTATTTATGTATTCACTCAACAAACAATTAATCAGTTATGAGCACTATGTGTATGTTAGCTGCTCAGCTGTGTCTGACTCTTTACGACCCCTTGGAGTGTAGCTCACCAGGGTCCTCTGTCCTTGGGGTTCTGCAGGCAAGAATATCGGAGTGGGCCATATTAGTCAGCACCATGTTTTCTAGTAATTGAAGGGTATCGTCAATAAGAAGCTTCCCTAACACTGCATTCTCCCTCAAGCCTTATGTTAAAGGTCCTACATGTGCTTCCAATGCTCGGGGGCTCCCCTATTGTATTGCTCAAGGTCCAGTTAGGAGGCAGAAATCACATGAGTAATCAAACAGGGAAAACTTAATGTAAAGGATCATCAATTTGAAACAGGACATTAATGACTAGTGGACGTCTATATCAAAGCACTTTTATACGATACAGAATTAAGTATTTTTCTCTGCATTAGAACTGGAGCTGCTTTAGAGCAGGAACTGTGCCTCCTGTTAACTGTTTTAACCCTAGAGCCCCAGTTGTCTCCAGACCTAAGCACACGTTGGATATCCAGTGAGTGCTGAATGAATATTGAGGAAATTAATGGATAGGAACTTAAAGTCTAAAGGGACATAGAGATGAAAATTATTACAGTGTGTTGCTACACACATTTCAGGGTAGCTCTGAACAAAGACCAACAAGAGAAAAGTGGTAAGAAACGGAAGAACATTGCAGATAGTGTAACATCAACACAAGGCATATTCTGGAAACTACAGGTTATCCATCTTTTCTGAAGCATGAGTTTTGAGGGAGAGAATAGCAGAATATAAAGCTGGAGAGAGAAGGCAGGAGATACGCCATGAGGAGTTTAGATCTTGCCTAGTAGTCATGTATGGATGTGAGAGCTGGACTGTGAAGAAGGCTGAGCACCGAAGAATTGATGCTTTTGAACTGTGGTATTGGAGAAGACTCTTGAGAGTCCCTTGGACTGCAAGGAGATCCAACCAGTCCATTCTAAAGAAGATCAGCCCTGGGATTTCTTTGGAAGGAATGATGCTAAAGCTGAAACTCCAGTACTTTGGCCACCTCATGCAAAGAGTTGACTCATTGGAAAAGACTCTGATGTTGGGAGGGATTGGGGGCAGGAGGAGAAGGGGACGACAGAGGATGAGATTGCTGGATGGCATCACCAACTCAAAGGACATGAGTTTGAGTGAACTCCGGGAGTTGGTGATGGACAGGAAGGCCTGGCGTGCTGTGATTCATTGGGTCGCAGAGTTGGACACGACTGAGCAACTGAACTGAACTGAGTACAAGGGGAGTTCCTGAAGCATTTGGGCAAGAGCCGTAATAAGATAGGAAATGCGTGGGGATAGTCAACCTAGCACTCTAGCTGTGACGCTTTATTTGACTGGAAAGGGCTACACTCTGGCGAAGCATTGCATTTTATGTATACAGACACAGGTAAGTCAATCAAAGAAAGGCAATTCAAAAACAAGGACTGAAAAAAGAATTGTAAGGACTTGCTATCAGGAATTCTACTTGATTAATTTACTTATGATAAACAATACTGGAAATGTTTCTGTATTTCTTAAAATCTGTGTAGTCAAGAGAATCAAACATTTAAAACACACTTTTGAACTCTTTTTAAAGAAATGATAGGCAAGTGATAATGACTTGGCATTCAAATTGTCCAAAAGACAGTGCCTGTGTTGATAGCTCTGGAATCAGAACTCAGGTTCACTATATGAGAATTCCAACAGTCACATAAAGCAGACATTTCCTTCTATTTCCTTTATGCCTTCCCTATAAACACACACATGCACATCAAATGTACTGGAATTGATACTATTTTAGATAAAATTTCTTTAAATTCTCAAATTTAGAGAGTTGCCTACTCACCTAACGCCACTAGGGCTTAGTTTTCTCACCTGTAAAAAGGACACAATCATTCTCTTTTCATGGATGATATAATATTCCTATTAAAAGCATTATTTTTCCTTTAAGAAACAATATAGTTTTGTGAAAAGGTATTTATAAAAAGCACTATACTTTTTACCTTGCATATGCTCTTAATTCATTCTTGTGCTTATTCCTCAGTTGTGTCCAACTCTTTGTGACCCCACAGACCATAGCCCGCCAGGCTCCTCTGTTCGTGGGGTTTCTCCAGGCAAGAATACTGGAGTAGGTTGCCATGCCCTCATCCACGGGATCTTCCCAACCCAGAGATCGAACCCAGGTGTCCCTTAATTCATTTTTCAGTTCAGTTCAGTTCAGTTGCTCAGTCGTGTCTGACTCTTTGCGACCCCATGAATTGCAGCACACCAGGCCTCCCTGTCCATTACTAACTCCCGGAGTTCACTCAGACTCATGTCCATCGAGTCAGTGATGCCATCCAGCCATCTCATCCTCTGTCGTCCCCTTCTCCTCTTGCCCTCAACCCCTCCTAGTATCAGAATCTTTTCCAATGAGCCAACTCTTCGCATGAGGTGGCCAAAGTACTGGAGTTTCAGCTTTAGCATCATTCCTTCCAAAGAAATCCCAGGGTTGATCTCCTTTAGAATGAACTGGTTGGATCTCCTCACAGTCCAAAGGACTCTCAAGAGTCTTCTCCAACACCACACCTCAGAAGCATCAAGTCTTTGGCGCTCACCTTTCTTCACAGCCCAACTCTCGCATCCATACATGACCACTGGAAAAACCATAGCCTTGACTAGATGGATCTTTGTTGGCAAAGTAATGTCTCTTCTTTTTAATATACTATCTAGGTTGGTCATAACTTTCCTTCAAAGGAGTAAGTGTCTTTTAATTTCATGGCTGCAATCACCATCTGCTGTGATTTTGGAGTCCAAAAAAATAAAGTCTGACACTGTTTCCACTGTTTCCCCATCTATTTCCCATGAAATGATGGGACCAGATGCCATGATCTTCATTTTCTGAATGTTGAGCTTTAAGCCAACTTTTTCACTCTCCTCTTTCATTTTCAAAAGGCTTTTTAGTTCCTCTTCACTTTCTGCTATAAGGGTGGTGTCATCTGCATATCTTAGGTGATTAATATTTCTCCCGACAGTCTTGATTCCAGCTTGTACTTCTTCCAGCCCAGCATTTCTCATGATGTACTCTGCATAAAAGTTAAATAAGCAGGGTAACAATATACAGCCTTGACGTACTCCTTTTCCTATTTGGAACCAGTCTGTTGTTCCTGGTCCAGTTCTAACTGTTGCTTCCTGACAGATTTCTCAAGAGGCAGGTCAAGTGGTCTGGTATTCCCATCTCTTTCAGAATTTTCCACAGTTTCTTGTGATCCACACAGTCAAAGGCTTTGGCATCGTCAATAAATCAGAAGTAGATGTTTTTCTGGAACTCTCTTGCTTTTTCCATGATCCAGCAGATGTCGGCAATTTGATCTCTGGTTCCTCTGCCTTTTCTAAAACCAGCTTGAACATCTGGAAGTTCATGGTTCACATATTGCTGAAGCCTGGCTTAGAGAATTTCGAGCAATACTTTACTAGCGTGTGAGATGAATGCAATTGTGTGATAGTCTGAGCAATCTTTGGCATTGCCTTTCTTTGGGATTAGAATGAAAACTGACTTTTCCCAGTCCTATGGCCACTGCTGAGTTCTCCAAATTTGCTGGCATATTGAGTGCAGCATTTTCACAGCATCATCTTTCAGGATTTGAAATAGCTCAACTGGAATTCCATCACCTCCACCAGCTTTGTTCGTAGTGATGCTTTCTAAGGTAGATCATAAATTAGTGGAATATTAGGGTTATAATCCCTAGCTATAGAGTGGGAATTATGGGGTGGAAATGGCATTCCTTTCTATATGCCATTGCTATATTTAAGTAAATAGTGGATCAGTCAGACTTGTTTTTGTAACAGAAGCATTTACTATGGAGCAAAAATAAAAGATTGAATTCTAGAGAATGGCATACGAGAACAAATCCCTTCTATCTTTGGAACTAGTCATTTATTTAGCCCTAATTAAAACCAAGTTTCTGAGACTTGAATGCCTCATAAATTTTATCATGTAATGAAAACAAAGTTGTATTTATTGTTTAATTAAGTTAACTATAGCTTGGTATTTGTGTTCATATCAATTATTCTCTGAAGTGTTTTGGTGCTTCAGTTGATATCCAAATTTCCTCTAAGTGAGCAACAGCTCCCTGATCAGTAGAAAATGTGTAAACTAGAAACATTTCATTCAGACGGCTGATGTGAGTATTAACTGAGATCATGACTAGAGAGTGCTTACAGTGATCCTTGCGTGTGATGCTCGATAAATACATGGTAGCCACTAATACTGTTTTTATTTTAATCATGTTCCATTGTTGCTATTGATGAAAGTCCTTAGAATATTGAGTAGCCCACAAAAGTAAGTGATCAATAATTTTAAATTATCTTATGTTAGTCTAAATGATGCATAATAAAAGATTTATGGGTTGAGGGTGGAGAAAGGAATATTAAGACATAATGTCCTGTATCTTGATATACCCTTATTTAATTAAAGTGCTTAAATGAATGTCTCTTATGACCTTATTTAAAAATAAATCATATAGATCACCAAGCTATGTATCCATAATGAAGCAATTCAAACCATATAGGAGATCTCAAATAGTCTCCTCTTCCTTCTTTTATATAGTTTATTTTATTTATTTATTCATTTGTTTGGCAAGAGAAACTTTCTTGTAAAGATTGCTAGTAGAACATCTATTCTGAGTATGTGTGTGTGTTTAGTTAAACTGAAGGAGTATCAGTTAGAGTACATGGTGTTCTTTCAATTATAAGACCTTAGGGTTACTCTTTGAAGTGAAGTCGCTCAGTCATGTCTAACTCTTCGAGACCCCATGGACTATAGCCTACAACGCTCCTCCATCCATATGATTTTCCAGGCAAGAGTACTGGAGTGGGTTGCCATTTCCTTCTCCAGAGGATCTTCCCAACCCAGGGATCAAACCTGGGTCTCCCGCATGGTAGGCAGATGCTTTAACATCTGAGCTACCAGGTAAGTCTTTAGGTTACTCTTTAGTTGGTGAATATTAAGTAGGTGCTCAGAGAAATATTATTAACATGATTTTTTTCCTTAGAATGTAACTTCTTTCAGCTTAAAGACTGCTGGAGAGAGGGATGGAAAAAATTCCTCTAGGGTCTAAATTTCTTTCAAAGTAAAAGGAAAGAAATACAATGCCTGCTACACAGTAAGAATTCAAAATATGTGTTTGCTAGACTAATAAAAGAATCCTGATTCTCTCTTTTTTTTTTTTAAGATTAAACAATACTACTTATACACATTGTCATCGAAGTTTGGAGACATATTTACTGTTATAAAGTTTTGGCAAGAATGCAAATAGGCACAATGTTTGGGAAAGCTAGTTTGAATATAGGGCAAATGTTTTTAAATGCCTTTGCCCATTATTGTTAAGGTGAACCAGTTTTGTGCAGATGGACATTCACATTGTAAAACATATATATTTGAAGCGTCAAAGCACTATTAAAGCAGCAACTATTTGACTCAAAGTCCATACAGGTGACCCCGACATTTGGCACTACTTTTCATCTTGTGAATTGAAAAGTGTACTGGGGCTGGTGCACTGGGAAGACCCAGAGGGATGGTACAGGGAGGGTGGAGGGATGGAGGTTCAGGATGGGGAACATGTTTATTATACCCATGGCAGATTCATGTTGATGTATGGCAACACCACTACAATATTGTAAAGTAACTAACCTCCAATTGGAATAAATAAATTTATATTTTTAAAAAAGAAAAGGGTATTGGGTTCATGATTTCTCAAGAGCAGCTGGAAGACTAACAAGTGTCAGTCTATGTTCAATACAGGATACAGGATGCTTGGAGCTGGTGTACAGGATGATCCGGGGAGATGGTGTGGGGTGGGAGGTGGGAGGGGGCTTCGGCATTGGGAGCTCGTGTACACCTGTGGCTGATTCATGTCAATGTATGGCAAAACCAATACAGTATTGTAAAGTAGAATAAAGTATTAAAAAAATTTTAAAAAGCAGAAGAAAGCTTCCAGCATCCTCCTGAGTGTATGAGATAAGGGGCCTCAAACAAATCTCAATTTTAAAAAATGTTATTAGAATTTACTTACAAAACAGAAATAGATATAGAGAACAAACTTATGGTTGTCAGGGAGAAAGGTGGTGAGGGAAAGATTACCGAACGTGTGCATGCTCAGACCTGTCCAACTCTTTGCAACTCTATGGACTGTAGCCCACCAGGCTCCTCTGTCCATGGGATTGTCCTGGCAAGAATACTGTAAAGGATTGCCATTTCCTCCTCCAGGGCATTTTCCTGAACCAGGGACTGAACAAGCATCCACCCACGTCTCCTGATGGGCAGGTGAATTCTTTTACCACTGAACCACTGGGGAAGCCCATTGGGAGTTTGGAATTGACAGGTACACAGTGTTGTATTTAAAATAAAATGCCTTTTCATATAAAAACATATATATATGTGTAAAATTTCCTGAAGAGCTGAAAAAAAAACAAATGTGTGTGTTAAGTCATTTAGTTGTGTCCAACTCTCTGTGATCCATTGGACTGTAGCCAGCCTGACTCTTCTGTCCATGGAATTCTCTAGGCAAGAATACTGAAACGGGTAGCTATTCCCTTCTCCAGGGGATCTTCCCAACTCAGGGATCGAATCCAGGTCTCCTGTATTGCAGACAGATTCTTTACTGTCTGAGAGAAAATAGACAAACTCTGTGAGATAGGGAGCTGGTCTGTCACTTTAGCATGTATAGAGGATCTGGATACATAAATGTTTGTTAAATAGAAAAATAAATAGATCACAAAATTGATAAATAAATAAATGCATATTTAATATTATTTATTTGGAATTCCAAATGCTAGGACAAGGGACAAGACTTCACAGACAGCATCTCACTTTTCAAGAGGAGGCTAAGGAAACATGATCAGCAAGTGTGATGGGGAATCCTGGGTGGATTCTGGGATAGAAAAATTTATTTCATCTGAAGTCCCATATTTTAGGTTATTTGCATAAAGCTATATAGTTTTTAGTTTATATATAGCTATTTAGTTTAGTTTTGGTGCAGAAATCTAAATTCTTAAGTAAAACCAAATATACTATGAGCCAAAAACTGATTTTTCCTTTTTCTGATTTTCCTTCCATGTTAACTCATTTAATACTACAGAATAACACACAAAATACAGCTTTGTAAAATCAAAAAAAGTCGATACTTTTATTTTATTTTAAAATTTACTTTTATCATCTTTTCATATTTAAAAAGAATTTAATACAAAATCCTTAACTTTAGAATTAATGTTTTGAAAAAATGCAGAATTCTAAAAGGGTCTTTTATGAGGAAAGAGGAGATACTATCCTTGCTATTAAGCAAAATGTTAAGACTGTCTCTTATACACATCTTTCCATTGTTGCTATTGATGAAAGTCCTTAGAATATTGAGTAGCCCACAAAAGTAAGTGATCAATAATTTTAAATTATCTTATGTTAGTCTAAATGATGCATAATAAAAGATTTATGGGTTGAGGGTGGAGAAAGGAATATTAGCTATTAAGCAAAATGTTAAGATTCTTGGCATCAGGACCAAGTGTTTTATCAATTCATTGCCCTGTGGCTTGTTTTATCACTCCAAATTAAAACACCACTAGAAAAAAAAGGATTATTAGTTTTAAAAATGTTTAATTCTTTTAATTTTTAGTTTCAGACATTTATCCCCTTGCTTTTGATAAAAACCATTAGCTACATATAATGAAAATATTCAGCTTCAAATGTATCACATTTCATATGTTTCACAGTTCATCTGTTTCACAAACATATGTTTCATATGTTTCAACTTGTACATATTAATATTTTTCTTGGGAAAGTGTTCTTATCCAAACAAATACATCTCAAGGTTAAGCAATTTCTGAACTTCGTTTTCACTGTAACATATTTGTAATATGTTCTTAAATTTCAAACATTTTTAGGTGACAAATTTCTTTATACAAAACTAATATGGTGGTTTAAAAACAGGGTCCCCAAAATGGTGACTCTCCTCCCATCGAACCGTGAGATATATGTCCTCTCTCCTTGAATCTAGTCTCTGTGTCTTCTTGACTAATACATGGAAATGATGCTGTAAAGGTTTTGCACCTAGACCCTCATAAACTGATAGCTAGTATTTCCTGTCTCTACTTTTACTCTTAAAAATCTTGCCACCAGACAGTGAGGACAAGCAAGCCACTCATAGAAGAGACCTCATGGGAGAAAGCTGGTGGACAGCTGGGTGATGCACTAATCTCCTAAATGAGTCCTCGGGTCCCCATTGTACCACCTCAGCTAACGCTGCATTGAACAGAGATGAAACATCCCTGCTCCCCAAATTACAAATTTGTAAGCAAAATAAATTGTGGTTGTTATTTCATCCACTTAGTTTGGGGGCAATTTCAGCTCAGTCAGTTCAGTCGCTCAGTCGTGTCCACCTCTTTGCGACACCATGAAACACAGCGGGCCAGGGCTCCCTGTCCATCATCAACTCCCGGAG
>SJYC01032409.1:0-10341 GCA_006408675.1 Madoqua kirkii | reverse complement strand
ATCTCTAGTCTTTCCCATTCTATTGTTTTCCTCTGTTTCTTTGCATTGATCACTGAGGAAGGCTTTCTTATCTCTCCTTGCTATCCTTTGGAACTCTGCAATCAAATGGGCATATCTTTTCTTTTCTCCTTTGTTTTTCACTTCCCTTCTTTTCACAGCTATTTGTAAGGCCTCCTCTGACAGTCATTTTGCTTTTCTGCATTTTTTTTTCTTAGGGATGGTCTTGATTCCTGTCTTCTGTACAGTGTCACGAACCTCCATGTATAGTTGGGGCATTTTACTCTGCAGCAAAAGTAGCTAGAATACTATCACTTACAATTTTGTAATCTACAATTGAATGAAAGTCCTTAAACATATTTACATTCTAGTATCTTCTAGTGCTTCCTGATACACTAAGACCTTTTAAAATTTACTAATTCTTCCTTTCACTTTGGATCTTTATAAGTTAATGTAAGCAAAGAAAGTCACTCTACCTTGAATTATTTCTACTAGTAGCTTTCAAAAATTTAAATTAACAATGAAAAAGTTTTTGTAGTGATGGAACAGATTGTGGTTATGTTTACATGAATTTATGCATGTGGTACAATTTCATAGAACTATATACCAAAAATAAAACTTAAAAGACTTCATGTAAAAACTTGCAAAATCTGAATAAGGTCTGCACTTGAGTTATTATTACTGTACCCACACCAGTTTCATAGTTTTGAAAAGGCACTATGATTTATTATTATTATTATTATTATATTAACAATTGGGAGAAGCTGGATGAAAGTACACAGGAACTCTGTATTATTTTTGAAACTTCTTGAGAGGTAAACTATTTCAGAGTAAAAAGTTATAATAAATGATTCAGGCCTGGACAATAGAAAAAGTCATTTCAGTAAAATAACTCAGTCTGGCAAGAAGTCTCTAGCCCATTTATTACAGTTAGAAGAGGGGCTACCAGCTATGGTTTCTAGAATGAGCACTCTTAGGGGCTCAGAGACTTTAGTGATGATGCTTGAAAGGCTTATTCTTATGTTGACACAGACAATTTCATAAAGGAGATTCTGTCATCCTCTGGAAAGGAAAATACAGAAGTGTGGGCACTTGGTGCAAGTGTGGTTTTAAGCACACGAGAAAAATGCTAAGGTGACTGGGCTTCATTTGGACATTCATTTTTCCAACGCCTGCGTTCTTCAGTGGTGACACTTTCCTAACCTACCATGATAGATGAATCAAGTTTCTAAATAAAGTAAGTCTCCAACATACAAATGAGTTCAATTCCAAGAGCACATTCATACATCCAGTTTATTCATAGATCCAACAAAGGTATCCTAGGCACCCAATTAACATGATAACCTATGTAGTACTATACTATAGGTTTATAATGCTTCTCACACAAATAATACATAAAAAAATGAATAAACACAAAAAATAAACATTTTGTCATTGTTTTGAACTTTCATTAGGTGTATACACATTGTTTTCTCTTTTATTTTTAGAATAAACTCTTTTTATTGTTGTTGTTCAGTTGCTAAGTAATGTCCAACTCTTTGTGACTCCATGGACTGCAGCATGTCAGGCTTCCCTGTCCTTCACTATCTCCCAGAGTTTGCTCAAACTCACATCCACTGAGTCAGTGATACCATCCAACCATCTCATCCTCAGTCGTCCCTTTCCCCTCCTGCCTCCAGTCTTTCCCAGCATCAGGATCTTTTCCAATGAGTCAGCTCTTCACATCAGATGGTCAAAGTATTAGAGTATCAGCTTCAGCATCAGTCCTTCCAATGAATATTCAGGGTAGATTTCCTTTAGGATTGACTGGTTTGATCTCCTTGCTATCTAAGGTATTCTCAAAAGTCTTCTCCAGCACCACAACTCAAAAACATCAATTCTTCAGCACTCAGCCTTATTTATGGTCCAGCTCTCACATCAATATGTGACTACCAGAAAAACTATAGGTTTGACTATATGGATCTTTGTTAGTAAAGTGATGTCTTTGCTTTTTAATATGCTGTGTAGGTTTGTCATAGTTTTTCTTCTAATCGTCTTTTAATTTTATGTCTGCAGTCATCAACTTCTTTTATCTAAGGTATTCTCAAAAGTCTTCTCCAGCACCACAACTCAAAAACATCAATTCTTCAGCACTCAGCCTTATTTATGGTCCAGCTCTCACATCAATATGTGACTACCAGAAAAACTATAGGTTTGACTATATGGATCTTTGTTAGTAAAGTGATGTCTTTGCTTTTTAATATGCTGTGTAGGTTTGTCATAGTTTTTCTTCTAATCGTCTTTTAATTTTATGTCTGCAGTCATCAACTTCTTTATCATTAATAAATTATCTTTATTGAAAGAAAGTAGCATTTACATACATCCACTACCATATGTAACATAGATAGATAACTAGTGGGAAGCTGTTATATAACACAATAAGTCCACTCCAGCACTCTTTGACGATCCAGAGAGGTAGGATGGAGGGTGGGGATATATATGGTGGTGGTGGTTTAGTGGCTAAGTCATGACCAACTCTTGCAAATCCATAGACTGTAGCCAGCCAGGAATTGGATTTTCCAGGCAAAAATACTGGAGTGGGTTGCCATTTCGTTCTCCAAGGAATCTTCCTGATCCAAGGATTGAACCCCTATCTCCCACATTGCAAGTGGCTTCTTTACCAACTGAGCTACCAGAGGAGTAGGGGGACATATATATTTATGTTAATTTTAGTTATAATCATGGTTAGTTCATACTGTTCTTGGCAGAAGCCAACACAATATTGTAAAGGGAACATTTTAAACCTCACAATACAGCGCCTTGAAAAGTACAGTAGTCCAGTACAATAACTGGCGTACAGGGCCTGGCATCCAGTGAACACGCACGAAGAATTACTGACCAACGGAGGGAGAGGAGGTGGGAGATGGTAGAGCTGAAGAATCATTAGCAACAGGAGACAGAGGGCAGGCTGCACTTTCACTCACGCCTGCTGCTAATGGAACAGGTTCTGGCTCCTGGCTGAATTCAGTTCTATCTATCCTCTTTAAGAAAACAGCCAGAGACGTCTGGACAGTGGCTCTTTTTCTCTCATCATAGACGCCACGCTATCACTGATTTGCATTCTGAATGACCGCTGCAACCTTTGTGCACAGTTCTCTCTTTGGGCGCTGCACCTCAAAAACTAGCAGTAACTCCTCAAATAGAACCAAGTGACTGAACGCATGTGCACAGCTTTGAAAGTTCACAACTTGAAGGTCTGTGTGTCGGGGACTTAGTGTATGTGAGGGTTTGGTCTTGTGGATTTGTGGTATTTGTGAAAGTCTTCTCCAGTTTCCCCTCTTCTCTGTAGATTCTTAATAATGTTCAGAAATCTCTCCAGAGCATGTTGTGAGGGAGGTCAGGCAGGACTTTCTTTTGTAAGCCTCATCTTCCTACAGATATTTCATACCTGTTTGACAAGGGAATAATTTTTCCAAGTTTTTTTCTCCCATGGTTCAGGATCTAACAAGGGAAAACCATTATTGGGGGATATCTATGGGGAGCTAGTTTTCTCTCTTAATTCATGCTCTGGCGGTTCATACAGTTAAGAAACTTGCTGCAATGCAGGAGACATGGGTTCAGTCCCTGTGGCGGAAAGATCCCCTGGAGAAGGAAATGGCAGCCCACTTCAGTATTCCTGCCTGGAGGATTCCATGGACAGAGGAACCTAGTAGGCTACAGTCCATGGGGTCACAAAAAGTCAACAGAACTAAGAAGCTAACAGTTTTATTTCTTCACGTGGGGAGCTGGTTTTCTCTCTTAATGCATATTATAAGTAGAGGACCATCATAGTTCAAAAAAATTAAGGTGTAAGGGTTCTTAATAGCTCAAAAATTTGGAACTATCCATTTTGTATAGGAATCAAAATGCAGCACACACACACACACACATACACACACACACACACACACACACACACAATCTCCAGTTTGAAGAGGGGAAGGAGTCAGGCAGCAATAGGAAGCCAGGCAGCCAGGCTCAGCTTATGCTCCCTACATATGAGTGAAAGCTTTCCGGAACATCGACTAGCTCAAGAATAGAGCCTCATGACATCATAAATCCGTAGGTGACAGAGGAGCGGTAAGGAGAAGACACAGATTTGAGACATGAAGGTGTCCCATCATATGTCCACTTGATTTTCACTTTGTAGCCCTTTTCCATTGTTCTCCAGATCAGAATACTCCAAACCCTGCCCAGAGGACCACAGAAACATTAAAATGTGTCACTGCCATTTATTAAGATATCTGCACATGAAAAGAAATGAGAAGAGACTACATCAGCCAAAAGCCAGGTAATGAGTTTGCCTCAGCTCTTCACTCCAGTTTCCCCCATGTTTGATTTATTCATGGATATCACCTGACATTTCATGTCCCCATGGTATCTCTCCAAAACAAAATATTCTAATAATCAGAAAGAAAAAGTCAGAAACCCCAAAATTCAGATGGACAACAGTTACAAGCATATATCATTGCTTGGGATCAAGCAGGGATCAAGACCATCTCCAAGAAAAAGAAATGCAAAAAAGCAAAATGATTGCCTGAGGAGGCCTTACAAATAGCTGTGAAAAGAAGGGAAGCGAAAAGCAAAAGAGAAAAGGAAAGATACTTCCATTTGAATGCAGAGTTCCAAAGAATTAGCAAGGAGAGATTTTAAAAAAAGCCTTCCTCAGTGATCAATGCAAAGAAATAGAGGAAAACAATAGAATGAGAAAGACTAGAGATCACTTCAAGAAAATTAGAGATACCAAGGGAACATTTCATGCAAAGATGGGCTCGAAAGAGAACAGAAATAGTATGGACCTAACAGAACCAGAAGATATTAAGAAAAGGTGGCAAGAATACACAGAAGAACTATACAAAAAAGATCTTCATGACCCATGTAATCACAATAGTGTGATCACTCACCTAGAGCCAGACATCCTGGAATGTGAAGTCAAGTGGGCCTTAGGAAGCATCACTATGAGCAAAGCTAATGGAAGTGATGGAAAACCAGTTGAGCTGTTTCAAACCCTGAAAGATGATGCTGTGAAAGTGCTGCACTCAAAATGTCAGCAAATTTGGGAAAGTTAGCAGTGGCCACAGGACTGGAAAAGGTCAGTTTGCATTCCAATCCCAAATAAAAGCAATGCCAAAGAATGTACAAACTACCACACAATTGCACTCATCTCACACACTAGTAAAGTAATGCTCAAAATTCTCCAAGCCAGGCTTTAGCAATACATAAACCGTGAATTTCCAGATGTTCAAGCTGGTTTTAGAAAAGGCAGAGGAATCATAGATCAAATTACCAGCATCTGCTGGATCGTGGAAAAAGCAAGAGACTTTCAGAAAAACATCTATTTCTGCTTTATTGACTATACCAAAGCCTTTGACTGTATGGATCACAATAAACTGTGGAAAATTCTGAAAGAGATGGGAATACCAGACCACTTGACCTGCCTCTTGAGAAACCTGTATGCAGTTCAGGAAGCAGCAGTTAGAACTGGACTTGGAACAACAGACTGTTGTTTGATTCCAAATAGGAAAAGGAGTACATCAAGGCTATATATTGTCACCCTGCTTATTTAACATATATGCAGAGCACATCATGAGAAACGCTGGGCTGGAGGAAACACAAGCTGGAATCAAGATTGCCAGGAGAAATGTCAATGCCTCAGATATGTGTATGACCACCCTTATGGTAGAAAATGAAGAACTAAAGAGCCTCTTGATGAAAGTGAAAGAGGAGAGTGAAAAAGTTGGCTTAAGGCTCAACATTCAGAAAACTAAGATCATGGTATCCGGTCCCATCACTTCATGGGAAATAGATGAGGAAACAGTGGAAACAGTGTCAGACTTTATTTTTCTGGGCTCCAAAATCACTGCAGATGGTGATTGCAGTCTTGAAATTAAAAGGCTCCTTGGAAGGAAAGTTATGACCAACCTAGACAGCGTATTAAAAAGCAGAGACATTGCTTTGCCAACAAAGGTCTGTCTAGCCAAAGCTATGGTTTTTCCAGTGGTCATGTATGGTTGTGAGAATTGGGCTATAAATAAAGCTGAGTGCCAAAGAATTGATGCTTTTGAACTGTAGTGTTGGAGAAGATTCTTGAGAGTCCTTTGGACTTCAAGGAAATCCAACCAGTCCTTCCTAGGGGAGATCGGTCCTGGGTGTTCATTGGAAGGACTGATGCTGAAGCTGAAGCTCCAATATTTTGGTCACGTGATACGAGGAGCTGACTCATTTGAAAAGACCCTGATGCTGGGCAAGATTGAGGGCAGGTGGAGAGGGGAATGACAGAGGATTGAGATGGTTGGATGGCATTACTGACTAGATGGACATTGTTTGGGTGAACTCCGGGAGTTGATGATGAACAGGGAGGTTTGGTGTGTTGCAGTTCATGGAGTCACAAAGAGTCGGACATGACTAAGTGACTGAACTGATTTCATATGTGAGAACATCCAAAAGCCAATAAGCAATGACAACCTGGAATTTTTTGTTTTTGTTTTTTAAAAAATATGGAGTTAAATCATAATGAGAAACCAGCCCACCAAAATGGCTCTACATAAAGAAATTGGCCATAACAGGTACTATGAGACTGCAAATGGAAATTAATATAAACTTCTAGTAAACATTTTGATTGATGTAATCAATTTGGAGAAGTGTTTCCAGCCATGTCTACCAAAACTAAATCTTGCCTACCCTGTGAAACAGCAACTTCTATGAAAATGAGAGCTTGCAGTCAATAACATTCATGGCAACATCATTCAATAATGTTTCACAGGCAGAAACAACTCAGATATCCAAGAAGAGTAAACTGTATAAATAAACGGTGATATAAGTAAACAATCCCACAATATGAGGAAAGGCACCTGCTGCTGCTGTGTGCAACTTCTTGGCGGGGTCTCCTAAACATCACAGTGGGGAAAGAATGGCTGACACGAACCATCTGTGTGATTCTATTACATAGAGCTCAACAGCAAGCCACACTGATCTATGCTGGTAACAATCAGGGTCATGGTTTTGATACTGACCAGGGTTCTTTGTTGTTGTTGCTCCGTTGCTAAGTCAGGACTGACTCTTTATGACCCCATGGACTGCAGCACACCAGGGTTCTTGATCTTCCCAAATCAGCAGAAATTGACTAGACCCAGACAAGAAATTCAGGCTAGATTTCGTCAGGGTCCTGGATGCAGTACGGAGGAGTGAGAATAAGCAGCACGCCCCATTGCTTGCCCCCTCACTCAGAGAGCGTGAGCTTGTTTCTTGCATGGAATGAGAGTAGGAATATGTCCAGGGCTCTGGTTGAGAGAGGCTTCTTGGCTTGCTCGCCCCTCTGCTGGTACTGAGTGCAGGGGGCTTACTCTGTACCCTTTGCTCCTGGCTCTTCAGAAGTGGCCGTAGGGGTTCTTTTATTGTTTTGTTTTGGTGTTTTTGTATCTTTCGCCCAGAATTTGCCCCAGCTGTATACCCACACTGTTCCTTTTCAGTCTCCCAGTTTCTTTGCATTTTGTTGCTCGAGGAGAGGTGTGTCCAGGTGCCAACACTACAGCACTGGGACAAAGGAGCCCAGGTTCCAGCCGGTCTGTTCCCTCCTGGCAGCAGGTGCCCCTGGTGTGTGTGTGTGGTGGACAGTGTGATGGATTCCCCCAAGCCCCCTCAGATCCCATTCATCATTTCAGTACAACCAGCTCCCCCTGTCCCTCTGCAGGCCTTTCAGTGGACAGTACCTGTGGGGCTTCTTAGACCAGCCATCCTTGTGGAGCCTTTGACTGTAAGCACAGAGGCTAGAAGGGTCTGGAGTCTGCGCTTTCTGTTCCTGCAGAGACTCTCCAGTCACTGGGAGTAAGCAAGTTCAGCCCCCAGGACACATATGGAACAATGCTGAGGCCACTCACACCTGAGTTCTCCCACCCCTGAGCTCTCCTCTCAGCTCAGACTGAAGCAACCTGGGGAGGAGGGCCTTTCCCTCTGAGGACCCCTTCCTCCCCTTCCCTCATCTGTCTCCCATGGGGGCATTTCCTTAGTAATTCACTTGCAGACAGTTCCTCCTGCGGCATCTCCTTCTGGGAAACCTAGCCTGAGTCAGAAAGCAATAGCCAGCTGTTGTTGAAAAAGCTAGTTGGGCCAGAAGGATGCTGGTAATGTTGATGTGTTCACCTTAGAATAGATTATTGGGCAATAATTATTTTTAGTTTTCTCCATGCACATTATTTTTCAAAAATAAAAATTTTTTAAACACCTAAACCCCATGAATAGAAAAATCCAGAATTGTGTCCTAGAATGTTTTCATACAGTTATAAGATGTGTATAAGAGACAGGGCTTACTCTGCGCCATGTATAAACACGTATCTCCCCCATTGGCAGGCAGACTCTTTACCCCCGAGCCACCAGGGAAGCCCTATACTCTCACTTTTTGTTTTCTCAATAACATATCTTAAAAAAAAGTCAGTTTTCTGCAAAATACCTTCAAAGCTTTTGGATGATGACTGTGGGAGATAAGGGTGGAGAAAAAATGATATTCTTATTTCAATTCTCTCATAGTCAAGGAACCAAATGGTCTTAGTGAAACACAGTGCATGACCTCTAGAAAGAGCTTGTGTCAATCTAATGACCTAGTAAGAGCAAGATTAGCTACAGCTTATATTCTAATTTTCCTGCTTAGTTCATGTTTTTCTTATCCTCAGACTATCATACCAAGCACTGACATAAGAACTCACAAAAGCAATGTTTTTACATATATTCAAAAAATTTAAGCTGTAGTATGTTAACATCTATACCACATTATTATAAAACACTTAAAATTATTTAATGACATAAAAATACCAATAAGTATTATTTTAACAATAAATTACACAGCAGCACATAAAAGACAGTTCCTATATGGAAAACTACAAATGTATATATTTTAATGTGCATCAAGATATTAGTAGTGCTTATCTTTCAATGGTAAAATTTTGCCTATTTTTTTCACTCTCTTCCAAAGTCTTCACCATATTTTCTCAATTTTCTATGACAAATATGCAGCTGTTTTAACCAAAAATGTAAAAAAAAAAAATGTTTTGCCAAACAATGTTCACATCAATGAAAACACAGTAGCCTTTAAAAATAGGAGGATATTCTCCACACCCAATCAAAATGGCTACTATCCAAAAAGGAAGGAGTATAAACAGAAAATAATGTATGAAACTGTTGGTGAGAATGTAGATAAATTGAAATCTTTGTGTACTGTGGATAGAAATGTAAAATGGCCCAGCAACTATGGAAAACAATATGGTACTTCTTAAAAATTGAAAAGAGAGCTACCATATAAACCAGTGATTTCTCTTCTGGGTATGTATCATATCAATGTATGGCAAAACCAATATAGTATTGTAAAGTATTAATAATAATAACTATGGTTAAATAACTACCTGCAAAAAAATAAATTAATTAAATTAAAAACTAAAAGAAACAAGAATTGAAAGCACAGTCTCAAAGAGATATCGCTATACTGATATGCACAGATGCACTATTCACAATAGCTAAAAGATAGAAGCCACCCATGCGTCCATTAAAGGACTAATGGGTAAATAAAATGTGATATCAGTTCAGTTCAGTTCAGTCGCTCAGTCATGTCCGACTCTTTTCGACCTCATGAATCACAGCACACCAGGTCTCCCTGTCCATCACCAACTCCCAGAGTTCACTCAGACTCACATCCATCGAGTCAGTGATGCCATCCAGCCATCTCATCCTCTGTGGTCTCCTTCTCCTCCTGTCCCCAATCCCTCCCAGCATCAAAGTCTTTTCCAATGAGTCAACTCTTCGCATGAGGTGGCCAAAGTACTGGAGCTTTAACTTCAGCATCATTCCTTCCAAAGGAATCCCAGGTCTGATCTCCTTCATAATGGACTGGTTGGATCTCCTTGCAGTCCAAGGGACTCTCAAGAGTCTTCTCCAGCACCACAGTTCAAAAGCATCAGTTCTTCAGCACTCAGCTTTCTTCACAGTCCAACTCTCACATCCATACATGACCACTGGAAAAACCATAGCCTTGACTAGATGGTCTTTAGTCGGCAAAGTAGTGTCTCTGCTTTTCAGTATACTATCTAGAGGGTCATAACTTTTCTTCCAAACAGTAAGTGACTTTTAATTTCTGGCTGCAGTCACCATCTGCAGTCATTTGGGAGCCCCCAAAAAATAAAGTCTGACACTGTTTCCATGGTTTCCCCATCTACTTCCCATGAAGTGATGGGACCGGATACCATGATCTTCATTTTGTGAATGTTGAGCTTTAAGCCAACTTTTCCACTCTCCTCTTTCACTTTCATCAAGAGGCATTTTACTTCCTCTTCACTTTCTGCC
>SJYC01032408.1:0-20219 GCA_006408675.1 Madoqua kirkii | reverse complement strand
TCTACTTCCCATGAAGTGATGGGACCGGATACCATGATCTTCATTTTGTGAATGTTGAGCTTTAAGCCAACTTTTCCACTCTCCTCTTTCACTTTCATCAAGAGGCATTTTACTTCCTCTTCACTTTCTGCCGTAAGGGTGGTATCAGCTGCATATATGAGGTTATTGATATTTCTCCCGGCAATCTTGATTCCAGCTTTTGCTTCTTCCAGCCCAGCATTTCTCATGATATACTCTGCACAGAAGATAAATAAGCAGGGTAACAATATATAGCCTTGATGTACTCCTTTTCCTATTTGGAACCAGTCTGTTCTTCCTTGTCCAGTTCTAACTGTTGCTTCCTGGCCTGCATACAGATTTCTCAAGAGACAGGTCAGGTGATCTGGTATTCCCATCTCTTTCAGAATTTTCCACAGTTTATCGTGATCCACACAGTCAAAGCCTTTGGCATAGTCAATAAAGCAGAAATAGATGTTTTTCTGGAACTCTCTTGCTTTTTTGTTGATCCAGCAGATGTTGACAATTTGATCTCTGATTCCTCTGCCTTTTTTAAAACGAGCTAGAACATCTGGAAGTTCACGGTTCACGTATTGCTGAAGGCTGGCTTGTAAAATTTGGAGCATTAATTTACTAACATGTGAGATGAGTGCAATTGTGTGGTAGTTTGAGTATTCTTTGGCATTGCCTTTCTTTGGAATTGGAATAAAATCCGACATTTTCCATTCCTGTGGCCACTGCTGAGTTTTCCAAATTTGCTGGCATATTAACTGCAGCACTTTCACAGGATCACCTTTCAGGATTTGAAATAGCTCAATAGGAATTCCATCACCTCCACTATAGGGTTGTGATTTTACAAGAAGAAAAATTCTGGAGATTTTTTTGCACAGTATTGTGAATAAACTTAAAAATGCAGAACCATATACTTAAAATGATTGATTATAAAATTTATGTTATATGCACTGTATCAAAATTTAAAAAAAAAAGGTGGATATGACAATGCCATGTAAGAATGAGTGAAGTGGAGCAATTTCAAGACTTTAATCCTGTCACTGCTCAGCAAATATTCCCTCTACTAATTAGCTCTGCATCATCATCAGCGGTTTTCTTTGTTGGCAGTGCTTATACTTTGGACAAGTGTTGCCCTGTAGTTATTGTTGTTCAGCAGCTCAGTCGTGTCCAGTTGTTTGTGACCCTATGAACTGCAGCACACCAGGTTTCCCTGTTCGTCACCATCGTTCAAACTCATATCCATTGAGTCAATGATGCCATCCAACCATCTTGTCTTCTGGCATCCCCTTCTTCTGCCTCCATTCCCAGCATCAGGGTCTTTTCCAGTGAGTCAGCTCTTCTCATCACTGGCCCAAGTACTGGAGCTTCAGTTTCAGCATCAGTCTTTCCAATGAATAATCAGAATAATTTTCTTTAGGACTGACTTGTTTGATCTCCTTGCAGTCCAAGGAGATCTTGTCCAATAGCATCTCCTGCAGTGATGGGATTATTACATAACCGAGCTGTCCAAAGCAGTAACCACCAGTAGTATGGCTGCTGAGCCTTTGAAATGTGCCTAGTGTGACTGAGGACCTACATTTTTTATCTAAATATCATGAATTAAATTTAAGTAGTTCCAAGTAGCCACAAGAGCCTTCTACATTAATACTAGTTTAATTTCCTAGGTGGTGCGGTAGTAAAGAATCTGCCTGCCAATGCAGGAGACTTGGGTTCAACCCCTGGGTCAGAAGGATCCTCTGGAGGAGGCAATGGCAATCCTTTCCTGTACTCTTGCCTGGAAAATTTCATGGACATAGGAGTCCTGCATGCTACAGTCCATGAGGTCGCAAAGAGTCAGAAATGGGCAAGCATGCACACACACACACAGACTTTTGTGTTAATCTTTCTCTACTGCTGGATGAGCTTTGCCTGTGATAATTTTGAGAAAACAGAAGAAAAGCTCTCCACTCACAGCAGTTCTTATTTTTCTCTTTTGTCGGATTATAGTTATCCCAGTTGTTGGAACCACATCCCCTAAACAGAATGCTTTCTCTACCTTTCCCACATAAAGAACCACCTCTGTGATCTTCCTTTTCATCTGGTCTGCTGGCAAACATTTGTCATTGTGAAATAGCTGATAAGCGCTTTGCTCAGTTTCTGATTGTTATCAGATTACAGAGTCCTGTAGGGGATCATTGGTGAAGCATAAGCCAAGACAGTGTGAGTAATTTGGTGGCAACTTATAGCTGCTCAGGTATAATTAGCTGCTTCTGGGTGCCCTTTCTTTACCTGGGGAAGTCAGGCATTGAGAGAGATGGCTGCCCTGATTATGGAATAAACTCATACAGAAGGCAGCAAAGCAATATTTTGAGGAAGGAAAGGATAAGCGTGGAATCAGATGGCTCTGGGCTTAATTCCTTTCATGGCAAATACAATCTATCATCTTGAACAAGTCCAAACTGCTCTGATACCACTGTATTTTGTATGCACAGGAGGATAATAATACATTTTAGATGATTAAGCCTGGTGTACAGTGTTCAGTCAGTAAATGTCAACTGTTAAAAATGGCTAACTACATCCTTGTTCTCCTTTCCATTACCTCATCTTTATCTCTTTATCCACTAGAGTGTAACAGAAATAAAATGTTTATAACCCCACCTGCCTTTTAAATAAAGTGTCTCTGTGAACTTGGCCCTCTATTTTGCTTGGAAAAATAACATGTTGCAAGGATAATTCACTAACTGATTTATTTAGTTGGAAGAAAGTTGCAGTTCTTATTTGCTGTTTTGTTCTGCCGTCTTGCTCTGGAGGTGGTTTGGGGATGGAAGCCCATGAAAGAGGTAAAAGATGAGCCAGAAAAGCTGGACTTGCTTGGAGCAATAGCAAGGCAGGGACAGGGGACATACCACCCTGGTACATACCACCCTGGCACAGCCAAGCAGTGACTTTGAAGACTAGAAATATCCTTATGAGTTCTGAAGCTGCTGGCTGCCAAGCATGTGATGCAGCTCCCTGCTTTGACACTCCCATGAACCCTTTACAGAACTTACTTTGCTTATTAGAGCTTTCTGCATAAATGGATGCTTGTTAGGAAACTCAATGAGAAGCTCAATTCTGCCGCTGTATAAACGAGGAACCAAAACAGAGAGAGTAGACAACATACCTCTGGCTTGCCCATTCATCCACTCATTCACCTAGACTTTTAATCAACCAGAATGTATTGAAATTGCTTTCCTGAGTATCTCTCCATGTGAAATACCACCAAGCCTGAGGAAAGGGTTTTAGTCTTTGTCCTAAAAGATCTTATGGTTTAAGAAAAGGGACAAGTACCATAACAAGAAACCTAGAAGAGATGCTGAAGAATTTTCAAAACATCTGCTTCATTTCACTGATACAAAACAAGAAGCTTCAGACTCAGAGGCTCAGAAAGGCCAAGAGAGTGTCTCTAAGTGTCAGATCGTTGGTTCAAAGCTGTGATTTTTGTAAGGATAATCTGCCTGTTACGTTGAGAAGGCCAGCTCTACTATCAGAGGAAGGAGAGTTGGGTCCTTCATAATCATAACCACCAAGTGCAATAACAAGGTGTTCCTTGGGCTGGACTAGAGCAGACACTATAGTTGATTTGCAACAAGTCTTCATTTATTGCTCAGTATCAAAATCAACTAAAAGTATGAGTTCTAATCTAAAACTCATTCTTCAGCTTCCCCTGTCAGTTTTGTCTGGAGTGGGTGAGCTGCAAATAGAATTGCCATGTGCAATTCCAGAATATCCCACTAAAGGAAAGCAGTGGGCCCCTGAGCCTCTTTCTCCAGTTTGATCAAAGCCCTCTATATGACCAGCTAGATCAACTCAAAGATCTCCCTCCCAAGCACATGTTTCTTCCTTTGTTCTAATTTTCTATGCCACATAATCTCTTTTCCACTTTAGAATTCTCTTCATCCTTGATGTCCCAGCACAAAAACAAGCCCTATGTCCTTCAAAAGTCTTTGTCTGACAACACCAACCTTCAGGAAGGACTCTTCTCTATAAACACATATGTGTGTGAAAGTCACTTCAGTTGTGTCCGACTCTTTGCAACCTTATGGACTGTAGCCGACAAGGCTCCTCTGTCCATGGGATTTTCCAGGCAAGAATACTGGAGTGTGTTGCTGTAGCCTCCTCCAGGGGATCTTCCCAACCCAGGGACTGAAGCTGCATCTCTTAAGTCATCTGCATTGGCAGGCAGGTGCTTTACCACTAGTGCCAGCTGGGAAGCCCATGAACATGTATAGTATTTGCTGATTGCATCACCTGTGTCCAGCTAAAGGCCTGGAGCCTGTTCACGTGGATGTTTTAGAGCACATAACTGCCCCTTAGGGTCCTCCGTAGAACTCTAACCCTTTGCAGAGCATAGTCTGTGTGTGTGTGTGTGTGTGTGTGTGTGTGTGTGTGTGTGTGTGTAGCGGTGAGAAAGAGGAGAACAGGCAGAAAAAATATGCATTAGTGTGGATAACAGAGAGTGACCAGAGAAGCACTGTGTGCATGCTGAGTTCCTCCGGGGTGCCCAGCTCTTTGTGACCACGTGGACTGTAGCCTACCTGGCTCCTCTGGCCAGGGGATTCTGCAGGCAAGAATACTGGAGTGGGTTGCCATTTTGTCTTCAGGGGATCTTCCTGATCAAACCCACATCTCCTGCATTGCAGGCAGATTCTTTTCCACTGAGCATCCTTGGAAGTACTGTGAAGTCAATCAAAAATCATTCATTTATAGGAAAACATTTACCTGGTGTCTGAAGGTACAAAAGAATATGTGTTCTGTGAACCACTCTGTGAAGACAAAAGAAAGAAAATATAAACATAAGCCTATCACCTTTTATGCAAAGCCTGAACTAAACTTCTGTGGGAAACTAAGATTATTGGGTACACATATATATAATTAGCATGAGTCAAAGACTTTATCTAATACTGGAAAAAGGAACTGGAAAAAATTATAGTCAGTTTAGATGAAAAGTCAAAGAACCACCAATGTACATGGAGTAAAAAGTATTAACATGAATTTGCAAAAAAATGTTTTCCATAGGGCATAATCAACTTCATTGCACTGGACAGAGGTAATTAGCTTTTATCTAGGTAAAGTTATTTGTGTTGCTTTCAGTTTTCTACAAAAGGAGTATGTCAAGGCTGTATACTGTCACCCTGCTTATTCAGCTTATATATAGAGCACATCATGAGAAATGCTGGACTGGAAGAAACACAAGCTGGAATCAAGATTGCTGGTAGAAATATCAGTATGCAGATGACACCACCCTTATGGCGGAAACTGAAGAGGAACTAAAAAGCCTCTTGATGAAAGTGAAAGAGGAGAGTGAAAAAGTTGGCTTAAAGCTCAACATTCAGAAAACGAAGATCATGGCATCTGGTCCCATCACTTCATGGGAAATAGATGGGGAAACAGTGGAAACAGTGGCAGACTTTATTTTTGGGGCTCCCAAATCATTGCAGATGGTGACTGCAGCCATGAAATTAAAAGACGCTTTACTCTTTGAAGAAAAGTTATGACCAACCTAGATAGCATATTCAAAAGCAGAGACATTACTTTGCCAACTAAGGTCTTTAGTCAAGGCTATGGTTTTTCCTGTGGTCATGTATGGATGTGAGAGTTGGACTGTGAAGAAGGCTGAGCACCAAAGAACTGATGCTTTTGAACTGTGGTGTTGGAGAAGACTCTTGAGAGTCCCTTGGATTGCAAGGAGATCCAACCAGTCCATTCTGAAGGAGATCAGACCTGGGATTTCTTTGGAAGTAAGGATGCTAAAGCTGAAACTCCTGTACTTTGGCCACCTCATGCGAAGAGTTGACTCATTGGAAAAGACTCTGATGCTGGGAGGGATTGGGGGCGGGAGGAGAAGGGGACAACAGAAGATGATATGGCTGGATGGCATCACTGACTCGATGGATGTGAGTCTGGCGTGCTGTCATTCATGGGGTTGCAAAGAGTCGGACACGACTGAGTGACTGAACTGAACTGAACCTTCTATTTTCAGAATTATATAGCAACCTAATCAAAGACAGAAGATTGCAACATGATTTTGTTTGCTTGCTTTGTTCAGTCACTAAGTTGTGTCCAATTCTTTGTGACCCCATGGACTATAGGACACCAGGCTTCCCTGTCCTTCAGTCTCCCTGAGTTTGCTTAAATTCATGTCCATTTGTTAATGACGCTGTCTAACCATCTTATCCACTGTCACCCTTATTTCCTTTGGCCTGCAATCTTTCCCAGAATCAATATATTTTCCAATGAGTCAGTTCTTCACATCAGAGGGCCGAAGTATTGGAGCTTCAGCTTCAGCAGCAGTCCTTTCAACGAATATTCATGGTTGATTTCCTTTAGGATTGACTGGCTTGATTTCATTGCAGTCCAAGGAACTCTCAGGAGTCTTCTCCAGTGCAATTCAAAAGCATCCTTTCATTCTCAACCTTCTTTATGGTACAATTTTCACATTTGTACACAACCCGATAGAATCAGATAATCCCTAGATGATCCATCATTTCATAGTAAGACTGTTTGTTAATCTCTTTAGTTCTTTCTAAAGAATTAAATTTCTGATTTTACTCATCTCCCCAGCACACTTCATTCAGCCTTCTCTCAGTCATTTCTAGCTGTTGTTTGTCCAAACCATCCCCTCAAGTTAGTATCTCTTTCTTGCCTCCCAGGACTTACGCATGCTCTTCCCCTGCCCTTGATACTCTTCCTCCTCCTCTGGCCTATCTTCCCCTAACTTTCCTACTCATCTCTTTCCTTCCTAGTGTCATTTCCAAACTCTCTTTCTCAGGTAAGCCTACTCAATCTCCCGAATCACACGGCATTCCTAACACTGTCTAATGCTAGTGCTTGCTTGTTTTACTTCTGTAAGCGTAATGTAGACAGTGGCAGGGTCTCAATGTATTGCCTGGTTGAGTAAAATAAGAAATGAAAACAAGCTAAATTAAGAAACGAATGAACTAAGCTTTCACGTTCTCATGTGTAATCAGGGAAAAGATCCCTGCTCTGCCCTCTTTAAAGATCAGGATCAGGTGACTACCCTGATGGTTAAGAATTCAGGCAAAGAACAACTGCAGGCTAACATTTTCCTAGGAATGAATGATTTTGATTGACTTTACAGTTCTTTGAAGGTGGCTCAGTGGTAAAGAATCTGCCTGCAGTGCAAGAGAGGTGAGTTTGATCTCTGCATCAGGAAGATCCCCTGGAAGAGAAAATGGCAACCCACTCCAGTGCAAGGGACATGGGTTCCCTGATCAGAGAACTGAGATCCCTCCTGCTATGGGGCAACTATGACTGTACACCACAACAAAAGATCCTTTATTCTGTAACTAAAATAAATGTTTAAAAATATCAGGATAAACATGAAGTGAGACCTATAGACAATGACAAATGAGCCTGGCAAATAAAAGGTTTTTGTTTTGTTTCTCACTGTAAAAAAATTTCTTGAGCAATTTCCATCTATGACAGCCTTCTTTGCTCATGAGATAAGGTTCCAAACAGTCAGTGATAACAATCATGATAGAAAGAATATTTAGAAGTTGATTTAAAACAAAATTGATCCATAGGAAAAAATGGACATTTCAGGGGGCATTAGAAAAAGTAAAAGTTAAAATAAAAAACATAAACATGAGGTTGGGCTATATTTGTGAACAAGGCTGTCAGTTAATTCAGTAAATATTTATTTCTTTTAAGTATCTTTTGGAGTATTTAGGGAGGAGCTTGATAATGAGTTGTTTATTATGATCTAAAAGCACATGCAAAATGCAGTCACCTAATTAAGGAAGAATAAATAATAGCCCATCATCAGAGCCCTCCATCTACCTGAACCCCAATCCCACATCCGGCCTTGCCTGAGACACTTGAAAGCTTCAATTTACTACATGAACCATATGACGCTCATACGGAAGTTAGAGCTACTGACTCTTTAAAGTGCACTAATTATCCCACAATTTTGAAAGTGAGACCATATGGAAGCTGTTTTCCTTGTGTTTCTGATTCAAAGACAAAAGATGTGAAACTGAACAAGGATTTTCTATATTCCATGTTGCTTGCAAATGTACTCAAAGTTCACCAAATTCACAAAATAAAAAATGCTTAATCTCCTCCTGGTCAAAGGCTGTCTGGAATTTAAGTCCTTTGCTCAAGTCTTTTTATTTCAAGTGCCTTCTTTCCCTTTGAGCTGTGACTACTCCTACCAAGATGAATACAGCTAAATTAAAAATGAACTCTTCTGACCGTTCAATTAGTTGTTGAGTCAACACAATGTGAACAGCTGGTGAGATGCTTTAATTTGTCTTCCCAAACCCAACAGATGCATTGGTCCTCTAAGGACAAGCAGCTAATGGCACAGAGCCTATCTTCACTGGACATGGCAGTGAAAATCCCAGGCAGGGAAGAGAAGATTTTGAAGGATGAGGAGAGACCATATCAGATATGAGGGCTCTTCCTTATTTTATACCTATAGCAGAACTCAGTCTCTGGCTTCCAGATGGAAACAGCTTAGGATCTGGGACCAAAGGTCAGCTCTGTTAAACGAGGCTGTCCTTCGTAGAAGCACCTAAATCTAAGACTAATACTGAGTTACTTTGAAAACTGAACCATATGATTCAGATTGGGTATAAATCTGGAAAAAATAAAAACTTTAACTTGTAAAGTTAGTATACCCCACTCCTGGGCATGTATCCAGATAAAACTATAATTCAAAAAGTTAGCTGGAGGCTGGTGCACTGGGATGACCAGAGGAATGGTATGGGGAGGGAAGTAGGTGGGGGTTTCAGGATTGGGAACACATGTACACCTGTGATGGATTCATGTTGATGTATGGCAAAACCAACACAATATTATAAAGTAAAAAATTTTTAAAAACAGTGTCCATAGCAGCACTATTTACATGATGAAGATGTGGAAACAA
The DNA here is from genome assembly GCA_006408675.1 of Madoqua kirkii. Taxonomy (NCBI): domain Eukaryota; kingdom Metazoa; phylum Chordata; class Mammalia; order Artiodactyla; family Bovidae; genus Madoqua; species Madoqua kirkii. The sequence goes on along the minus strand of SJYC01032408.1, from coordinate 11,299 downwards.
TCCAAGTGCACATCAACAGATGACTGGCTTAAGAAATCGTGTTTTTACATGTGGCTTCCCTGGAAACTCAGATGGTAAAGAATCCACCTGCAATACAGAGACCCAGAGGTTTGATCCCTGGGTCAGGAAGATCCCCTGGAGAAGGGACTGTCTACCCACTCCAGTATTCTTGCCTGGAGAATTCCATGGACAGAGGAGCCTGACAGGCTACAGTCCAAGGACTTGCAAAGAGTCAGACATACTGAAAGACTTTCACTTACTCACTCACTCATACATATACATGTACACACACACACATCTATATATAATGGAATATTAATCATTAAAAAGTGGATGGAATCTTGCCATTTTTAGCAACATGAGTGGACCTAGAGAATATTATCCTTGGTGAAGTAAATTAGAACAAAGACAAATACCATTATATCATTTATATCTGCAAAATAAAATATGATACACATGAACTTATTCATAACACAGAAACATACTCACAGACATAGAAAACAAACTGACAGTTATCAAAGTGGATAGTGGTGGGGGTATGGGGAGGGAGATAAGTTAGGATTTTAGGATTAGTTGATACAAACTACTGTATATAAAACAGATAAACAACAAACTCCTATTGTATAGTATAAGAAATAATACTCAATATTTTATAATAAACCGTAATGGAAAAGAATAAGAATATATATGTAGATATATATATGTAGATATATATATGTATGTATATGTATAGATCCCCGCTGGTGGCTCAGAGGATAAAGTGTCTGCCTGCAATGCAGGAGACCCAGGTTCGATCCCTGGGTCGGGAAGATCCCCTAGAGGAGGAAATGGCAACCCACTCCAGTATTGTTGTCTGGAGAATCCCATGGACAGAGGAGCCTGGTGGGCTACAGTCCACAGGGTCGCAAAGAATCAGACATGACTGAGCGACTTCACTAACTCACTATCTCAGACAGATATAGATATAGTCAAATATATACAGATACACGTCCTGGAGGAGGGCATGGCAACCCCTCCACTATCCTTGCCTGGAGAACACCATGGACAGAGGGGCCTGGTGGGCTATAGTCCATAGGGTTGCAAAGAGTAGGACACTACTGAAATGACTTAGCACAGCACAGCACAGTATATATATACAAAATCACTTTTGCTGTACATCTAAAACTAACACAATATTGTCAACCAACCATACTTCAGTAAACAAACAAGCAAACAAAAACTGAGCCAGGCTATAGGAGCATAGAGTTAAGATTATTCAGAAATGTGCTGTGCTTAGTCATTCAGTCGTGTCTGACTCTTTGCAACACTATGGACTGTAGCCCACCAGGCTCTTCTGTCCATGGGGATTCTCCAGGCAAGAATGCTAGAGTGGGTTGCCATGCCCTCCTCCAGGGAATCTTCCCAGCCCAGGGATTGAACCCAGGTCTCCCACATTGTAGGTGAATTCTTTACTATAAGAGCCTCTCAATGAAAGTGAAAGAGGAGAGTGAAAAAGTTAACTTAAAATTCAACATTTAGAAAATGAAGATCATGGCATCTAATTCCATCACTTCATGGCAAATAGATGGGGAAACAGAGGAAACAGTGACAGACTTTATTCTGGGGGGCTCCAAAATCACTGCAGATGGTGGCTGCAGCCATGAAATTAAAAGACATTTGCTCCTTGGAAGAAAAGACACTTGCTCCTATGACCAATCTAGACAGGATATTAACAAGTAGAGACATTACTTTGCCAACAAAGGTCCATCTAGTCAAAGCTATGGTTTTTCCAGTGTTCATGTACGAATATGAGAGTTGGACTGTGAAGAAAGCTGAACGCCAAAGAATTGATGCTTTTGTACTGTAGTGTTGGAGAAGACTCTTAAGAGTCCCTCTCTCAAGGAGATCCAATCAGTCCATCCTGAAGGAAATCAGTTTTGAATATTCATTGGAAGGGCTGATACTGAAGCTGAAACTTCAGTACTTTGGCCACCTGATGCAGAGAGATGACTCATTGGAAAAGACAGTGATGCTGGAAAAGACTGAAGGTGGGAGGAGAAGGGGATGACAGAGGATAAGATGGTTGGCCGGCATCACCGACTCAATGGACATGAGTTTGAGTAAACTCTAGGAGTTGTTGATGGACAGGGAGGCCTGGTGTGCTGCAGTCCATAGGGTCAAAAAGAGTTGGACACAGCGGAATGACTGAACTGACTTGAGATGTTTAGGTATTAACTATTGCATTATTAACAATTTTTATTAATTTTTATTCTTTTGCCTTTATGCATGAACTTTGTCCTCACTAGCATACACTTGCCTGGAGGCAAAATGAGAGCTTGTCCCAGACAGAAAGCAAACAGAAGGAACAAGTCAAGGCGATATGTGAGCTTTGTCATGCAAAAACAGGATTGGGCACTAAAGTGAAGGCTCTGCAAGCCAGGCAAGGGTCTTGAGAGTTAAGTTTCCAAATCTTTATTTCTCCTTTGGTCTATGAACAAGGCTGTCTATGGGTTTCTAGCAATGCAAAGAGAGATCATTTCACCTATAGCAGCAAGGGTGAGAAGCCAGCCATTTCCTGAGAAACAGACAAGATGTGAATACCTTGTACAGCTGAACTGTGTCCCCACAAAAGATAAGCTGAGGTTCTCAGTTCCAGGGATAACTTGTGAGTGTGCCTTCAGGTTGGAAGGGTCTCTACAGACTAATCCAGTTAAGATGATGTCATAATCCCATATGACTGGGTCTTTATAAATAAATAAACAACCATATGAAGACACAAACAGAAAAATGCCATGTGAAGACACACAGACACAGGGAGGACGCCATGTGACAGGGGAAGCAGAGACTAATGTGACTTATCTACAAGCCGAAGCTTGCTCACCAGCGGCGAAAGCTAAGACAGACAAGGAAGGAGTCTCCCAGAAGGAGGACAGCTCTGAGGACACCTTCATTTTGGACTTTGGACCTCCAGAACTAGGAGGCAATTCATCCCTGTTGCTTCAAGCAACCCAATTTATGAGAACTTTTTAGCAGAGCCCTAGGAAATTAATACAAGTACTATGGATGATGGAAAAAAAAAAGGATGAAAGGAAGAAAGCAAGAGGTGAATATTGTGTCCTTATTTCCCACTCTGGGCTTCTGCCTGAAGGATGTGGGAAAATGAGGTAACCAGGGTAGGAGTAGAGGGCCTCTCACCGAATTTCTCTGAGAACTTGGAAGAAGGCTACCTCAAAAGTCATGGGGTTCTCCAGGCAAGAATACTGGAGAGGGTGGCCATTTCCTTTTCCAGTGGACCACGTTTTGTCAGAGCTCTTCACTATGACCTGTCTTGGATGGCCCTGCACAGCATGGCTTGTAACTTCACTGAGTTGCTTATGCAAGCCCTTTTGCCACAACAAGGCTGTGTTTCAAGTGATGATTTTGAACTGTGGTGCTGGAGAAGACCCTTGAGAGTCCCTTAGACTCAAAGGAGATTAAACCAGTCAATCCTAAAAGAAACCAACCCTGAGTATTCATTGGGTGACTGATGCTGAAGTTGAAGCTCCAGTTTTTGGCCACCTTAGGTGAAGTCCAAAATCAAGGCATCAGCAGAGCAGTGCTCCCTCTAGAGACTCCTTCCTTGTCTCTTAGCTTCTGGTGTTTGTAAGCCGACTCATCGGAAAAGACCCTGATGCTGGAAAAGATGGAAGTCAAAAGAAGAATCGGGAGGCAGAAGAGATAGTTAAACAGTACCACCAGCTCAATGGATGTGAATTTGAGCAAACTCCAGGAGATAGTGAAGGAGATGGGGAGCCTAGAGTGCTGCAGTCCATGGGGTTGCAAAGAGCTGGACACGACTTACCAACTGAACAACAACAATACCTAACAGGTGCCCTGTGATAGAGACGTCACAGGTGGTGCATCGGGAAAGAATCTGCCTGCTGATGTAGGAGACTCAGGTTGGAAGAGGCCTGGCAAGAGAAACCTGGTGGTACAGTGTGTCTGATAGGGGAACCCAACAGGCTTAACTTTCCCAAGGCTCCTGTTGGTGTCTCTGCCTCATTCTTAACATCCAAAAAATGCTGGAAGCAATGCTAGTTTATGTTGGAATCCCACATTTGTGGTCTTATTTATCTCCTCTTCCCAGTCTTACAATTTGTTTTGAATGGGTTGAAAATTCAACATCTGATTTTCCAGTGAGATAACCGTTTACTAGTTGGTTAAAAGTGATTGTTTTTTATTGTGACAACATTGCAATCGACAGAAGCAGGTACAGAAATTTCCTTTATGGTATCAAGCCTGGGTGACTGAACGAATAGTCAAATCGTTAACAAAAATTGGTATGCCAGAAAAAGCAATCACTGTTTAATCACCGTTTGGAATTGGCACACCAATTTTTGTTAACGATATGACTATTCGTTCAGTCATCCAGGCTTGATACCACAAAGCAAGTTTATGTCCCTGCCTCTGTCAATTGCAGTGTTGTGACGATAGTTTCTCAGTGTGTTAAATACCCTATCAACCCCTCTGAGATCAGTTTTTGCCTGCTTTATTCATTCAAGAAATAAATAAATAAAATTAATGCTTAGTAAGCAGAAGTCATCCTTCTAGATATTTGAGGTTTAAAAATGAGTGCAATGGAAATATCAGCTTCCATAGAGCTTTTACAGTCTATTAACAAGACTAGAAATAAATGAAATGATTATCCAGCTAGATTTGTATCTGAAACTGTCATAAATGCTGTGAAAAGAAACTGCAGGGTTCTGTGAGAGATTGTAATAGGGCAACTGACCTATCCTGGGCAGTAGTCAGGAAAACCTTGCCTGAGGAAGTGACATTTGATACCAGATCCTATGAGAGAGCAGGAGTTACCTGGGTGTAGGTAGTTGTAAGAGAGTGGGAGCTCATGGTTAGAAAGCTTATGTAACTGAACTTAACTTACAAAGCCAAAACATACCCACAGACCCTGAAAACAAACTTATGGTTACTGGAAGGGAAAAGTGGGGGAGGGGTTGAATTAGGAGTTTGAGATTAACATATGTGCACTATTTACATAGGTAATCAATAAGGACCAGCTGCATAGCACAGAGCACTCTACTCAGTGTTCATTAATAACCTGCATGGGAAAAGAATCTGAAAAAAAGAAGGAATATATATGTATGTATGACTGAGTCACTTGCTGTACATCTGAAATTAACATAACATTTTTAATCAACTACAATCCAATATAAAATAAAAATTTTAAAAAGAAGCTTATATAAAGCCTGAAGGAAGAATGAGCATGGGAGGAACCTGAAAACAGACAACAAGATATCAGGGGAGGCTATAAGAGTAACAAAAATGACTCTGGAAGGTCCACTGGGTGGTTCCATCTGGAAGACCACAGCCTCCAATCATCTGATTTCACTATCAGGTTGCTTTGCTGACTTTGCTTCCCGAGAGAGGGGAAGGGTCAGCATTGGAGATGATCTCATCTCCATTCAATGATCCTCAGCTTGGCTGTGTGTGGGCGTCACCTGAGGCACTGTCTGATATCCTGGTGCTGGGTCTCAACCCAGAGTCCCATGCAATGCATTTGGTTACATTCTGGGCATTTCAGTTTGAAAACTTTCTTCAGGTGATTCTAGTAATCAGTTAAGACTGAAAACCACCATGATACCTGGATGGTTAGCTACGTGATGGCAAGGCTCTTTTTTTTTTTATCCCATCTCTTAACATCCCTCACCCCTGCCCCCATATTTAGAATAGTTATCTGATGTAATGCTTAATCAAGAAAGGAATGGAAGGAGGGAAGGAGACAAGGAAGGGAGGGAGGGAAATGAATGAACATTTCAAAATAGAAATGGTACCCCACTCCAATATTCTTGCCTGGAGAATCCCATGGACAGAGGAGCCTGGTGGGCTACAGTCCACGGAGTCACAAAGAGTCGGACACGGCTGAGCGACCTCACCTCACCTCACCTGCTTCCATTTATACTTCTATCCCTGAGTAGAATAGTTTGCCCTTGCATCTAGTATTGATATAAAGCCTACTATAGCGTAGGTATAGCTCCCAGGTAGCACAGCGGTAGAGAATCTGCCTGCCAGTGCAGAAGACACAGGAAAGGTGAGTTCGATCCCTGGGTCAGGAAGATCCCTTAGAGGAGGAAATGACAACCCACTCCAGTATAACTGCCTGGAAAATTCTATGGACAGAGGGGCTACAGTCCATGGCTGTGACGAGTCAGACTCGATTGAATGAGCATGCATGAACGCTATAGTTACAGGATCTCTCTCTCCTTCTGTTTCTCTCTGTCTCTGTCTCTGTCTCTGTCTCTCTCTATCACCCCCTAGGGGTTGGATGTGCTCATGGTTACCCACCTGAATATAACTCACAGCTTCCTTGGCAGATTATCTGAATCTTGTGAAAATCCATTGACCAATAGAATGTCATCTGAAATTACATATGCAAGTTAAAGTTAAGTCCTCAGAGACAAACCAGGTTGCATTTCACCTTCCCTTTTCCCCTTCGAGGGTTGGAACATAGACACAGAGTTCATGAGCCAGTTTCAACACTGCAAATGAGAGCAGCACACGTTGGGAAGATAAAGCAACAAGATACTACTATGTTTGTCATAGTCTTGGCCATATTCATTTGTCAAATGTCTGGCCATATAGAAAAAACAGTCACATAAAAACTAGCTTCCCTTCAGACAAAAAAAAATAAATGTTATTTTCCATATCATTCAGGAGATAAAGAGATGAATGTATATTTTATTTAATAGCCAGCCAGCAAAAGTAGCATTAGGGAAAAAAAAAATTTATATAATAATTTATTGTAGGTTTCCCTCTAATAGTTGAACATCAATTCTTTGGAAAGCTTATGCATTGGAGGCCAATTTAGCATACAAAATATTATATTTTTATTATAGAATCTTATACTACTTCATGATCATATGCCAAATCATATTTGATATCAATTGAGCAAAAGATGAGTGGTGCCAGTGGTAAAGAACCTGCCTGCCAATCCAAGACATGCAAGAGAGGCAGCTCCCTAGGTTGGGAAGAAGATCCCATGGCGGATGAAACGGTAGTCCATTCCAGTATTAGTGCCTGGCAAATCTCACGGACAGAGAGTCTGGCAGGTTACAGTCCACGTGGCCGCAAAGGGTTGAACATGACTAAACAGGCACACAAGAACATACATACCCTCACGAGCAAAAGATGAAAACCGACGTTGCACACCCCATGGGTGCTCACTCTACATCTTAAAAGGAGTAAGCTCTGGCAGAGCATTTGTTATAACGTTGAGATCCTTGTTTTCCTCCTGTGAATTTACCCTCCAACAACCTAATGCTTCATTTCACCAAATGTTCATGAACTTCAGGTAACAGATGGATACGGAAAATGCTTTAGCTGCTCTAAAAAGGAGTTCTGGAGCTATTCTCAGGATATAGTTTTTTTGTCTTTAAATCAAGAGTATTTAAACTCTTTAAGAACAAAAAAAAAGAAAAGAAAAAACCAGGATATGTGAAAAAAGAGTGGATAAGCATCACACCAGCTGGCACACTCAGGCCTTCAGTTGTTAAATAAGCTCGCGGGAATCCTTTTCGCTTCTAAAATGACAACTATTCCTGCTGGGTAAAATTAAATGTGCTAAGGCACCAAAGCCCACTGGACCCTTTGTGTGTCTGTACCTGCAAACTTTTGCTACATCCAGGTCAGTGAAGTGGGGAAAATGCCGCATAGCTTCACTCACTCAAAAGTAGCTTCCAACAATTCATTTTATATTTCACCTGAAACACAAACGTCATTGACAGAATAATGCCTTCACCTCCAAAGGCCTCCATGTTCTAATCCCCAAAACCTGTGTGCATGTTATGTAACATGGCAGCAAGGGACTTTACAGATGTAATTAGATGAGGATTTTGAGATGAAGAGAGTTTAATGCACTAGACAGATGGGATCAAGATAATCACAGGTGTCCTTATAAGAGGAAGGAAAGAGTGTCAGGGTCAGGGAAAGAGATGTGTCTATGGAAGCAGAGGTTGGAGGGATGGAGGCTGCAAGTCAAGGAATGTTGGCAACCTCTAATAACTGCAAAAAGTAACCATACTGCAACCCTGCTGACACCTGATTTTAAGCCAGTGAAAGCTATTTCTGACTTCTTACAGCTAGAATTCTAAGACAACGTTTTTGTGTTGTCTGAAGCTGATATATGGTGATTTGTTAAACCAGCAATAGGAAAGTATCTTTTATGGAAAAACATATGAGTAAAGCTATTATTTTAAGTATTTCATACAAGTAATTCTTTTCTTGTTTGGAGACAAAAAAATAAATTTTAGAATGCAGTTAAATCACATTATATTTGCTAATAAGTACTTCAAAGAAGTAACTACAAAAGAAATCACCTCTTGATGAGGGTGAAAGAGGATATAAAAATGATGGCTTAAAATTCAACCTTCAAAAAAGTAACAGCATGTCATTTGGTCCCATCACTTCATGGCAAATTGTTGTTGTTGAGTCGCTCAGCCATGTCCAACTCTGTGACCCCATGAACTGCAGCACACCAGACTTCCCTGACTTTCATCATCTCCCAGAACTTACTCAAATTTAAGTCCATTGAGTCGGTGATGCCATCCAACCATCTCATCCTCTGTCGTCCCGTCCTCCTGCCTTCAATCTTTCCCAGATCAAGGTCTTTTCCAGTGAGTCGGTTCTTCGCGTGAGGTGGCCGAAGTATTGGAGCTCCAGTAAGCATCAGTCCTTCTAGTGAATATTCAGTGTTGATTTCCTTTATGATTGACTGGTTGATCTCCTTGCAGTCCAGGGGACTCTCTAGAGTCTTTTCCAACACCATAGTTCTAAAGTATCAGTTCTTTGGTGCAGTGCTGAAGCTGAAGCTCCATACTTTGGCCACCTGATCTGAAGAGCTGACTCATTATAAAAGACTGATGCTGGGAAAGAGCAAAGACAGGAGGAGAAGGGGATTACAGAGGATGAGATTGCTGGATGGCTTCACTGACTCATTGGACATAAGTTTAAGCACACTCTGGGAGATAGTGAAGGATAGGGAAGCCTGGAGTGCTACAGTCCATAGGGTCACAAAGAGTCAGACATGATTTCATGATTGAAGAACAACAGTAAGAATTACATAAAATACAATGAAGTGGTTTATGAAAATAAAGTATTTTCAGTAAGGAATTTATGTGTTACATTTTATAAGACTAAGGTATGTAAGAAAGGAATTTGTCTTAGTTTCTCAATCAGCAATAATATTTTATGTGCATGCATGCTCAGTCACTTCAATTGTGTTTGACTCTTTGCCACCCTACAGACCATAGCTTACCAGTCTCCTTTGTCCATGGGATTCTCCAGACAAGAAAACTGGAGTGGGTTGCCATGCTCTCCTCCAGGGGATCTTCCTGACCCAGGAATAGAACCTGCATCTCTTATGTCTCCTGCATTGGCAGGTGGGTTCTTTACCACTAGCGCCACATGAGAACTCCAATAATATTTTACTTTCATGTAAAATTGAGATATGAATTATGTATTTCTTTTATATAAGTATTGGCAAGCTCAAAGAGGAATACTATGCATTCATTTATTTTATTTTTCAGTAAATAATTAGTCCACAGTTTTCTCTTCCACTCTATAGATCAACAGGGTCAAGAGCTGTTTTATTTTTTTCTTAAAAGGGAATTCTGAATTTCAGAAAATTAACCATGGCCTCATCAATTTAGTTGTTTTGAAAAAACATTGAGTTTCTCAGAGATGTCAATAGAGTTTTACTTTAAAAAATAAAAAGATAAATTAAATTTGGTACTTGACCTTAAGCATATTGTTTTCTATTAGTAGTATTGAGAAGACATATGCATAGAAAACACTGTTAACAATTGAATATATATGGTTTGTCATACCAAGAGAATTTATGTGTACTTTGAAATGTTAATAATAAGCATTTGAAGAAGTGTCATATGCTACTTAAGTTGATTACATTATTTTTAATCTTTTACTAGATTATTTCATTTTTTCCCATGGTAAACATCCTCCACTAAAAATAGAAAGAATATAAAATTCTTGCAACATATTTTCTGTTTATTGGGTATGAAAATTGGTTCAAACAGTAAATATGATTCTGGTAACTTGCCATGAAATTCACTGGCATCAGTGTTCATTTTCCCATCTTTTTTTCTTGTAAATGCAATTATTTTTTTTCCTGAAAAACAGAAAAAATGTCAATGCATAAGTTTGCTGCTCTTCTGAAAATTTTAATCAGAACTCAGTGTTAAGTTCAATAAAATTGAACTAAAGTATTCTCTATAACTTATAACAAGTGATTTGAGCATACCTTCTTATATAAAGTCTGATTTTTTAATATGTTAAACAGATTTTCTATTACATAGGTTGGCTGGAAACTCATCAAACATTTACTAGAATTGTTATAATGACATTTTCATACAAAAGATCACATAATCAACCCAGAAGCTTTTGCCATATTTACCTGAAAGGAAAAGGATGATTTTTTTCCCAAGTAATTTAACTTTGAAACTTGGAGGATTGATATTTCCTGGACAAAAGGGCTTATATTTCATACACTGGCATCATATCACAGTGAATAAAAGTGAGACAGGGTGATTTTTTTAATTTTTAGCTTGATTAGGAATCACTGAGTATGTCTCAAGGCCCTAGGTATTCAAATGGCAATGGAGATATTCTTTGTGCCTGAGAGGATATGATTGATGAACTTATGGAATTAGGGATATAGAGCACCATAGATTTAGACTGGAATATTTAAGAGAAACCATTCAGGAAAATAATGGAGGAAGATCAGGTCTGGGCCAGATATTGAATCTCTCTGTGTTTGGATCATCCAAATCTGGACTCCTGTTTCTTTTTTTTTTGTTTTTTTTTTTGTAGGCCCAAGACTCATTGATTTCAAGTCTCTTACTATGGTGAACATTAAAGAGATTATCTATAAGAGAATATTAGTGATGTAAATATCTGGGCCAGAAAGCAGTGGGAAAATTAAAGAAAGCTCACAGATACAACGACCAGTGCTTGAGCAGGAAACTGACCTTCTAAAGGAGTACAACTCACGGCGAGGATACACCATAGAGCCTTCCTGAAGGAGCATTGGAAAAGAAAGGGAAAATTAAGAAGACAAAAATGCTACTTTAAGCATGGAGCATTTAAAGATCAAGAAAGACTGTATCTTGAGGAACACAGGATAGAGACATTGGAGCTCTTGGAATTCCAGGAAATACACACTGGAGAAACATCAACACCTTCACTTCAGCAATCCACCGGGGGTGTTTTGAGTCCTAGCTTGAACAAATGTGAGTCTGAGCAATAACCTTTC
>SJYC01032407.1:0-45699 GCA_006408675.1 Madoqua kirkii | reverse complement strand
GACATGGAACAACAGACTGGTTCCAAATAGGAAAAGGTGTACGTCAAAGCTGTATATTGTCACCCTGCTTATTTAACATATATGCAGAGTACATAATGAGAAATGCTGGGCTGGAAGAAGCACAAGCTGGAATCAAGATTGCCAGGAGAAATATCAGTAACTTCAGATATGCAGATGACACCACCCTTATGGCAGAAAGTGAAGAGGAACTAAAAAGCCTCTTGATGAAAGTGAAAGAGGAAAGTAAAAAAGTTGGCTTAAAGCTAAACGTTCAGAAAACAAACATCATGGCATCCAGTCCCATCACTTCATGGGAAATATGTGGGGAAACCGTGGAAACAGTGCCAGACTTTATTTTGGGGGGCTCCAAAATCACTGCGGATGGTGACTGCAGCCATGAAATTAAAAGACACTTAGTCCTTGGAAGAAAAGTTATGACCAACCTAGATAGCATATTCAAAAGCAGGGACATTACTTTGCCAACAAAGGTCTGTCTAGTCAAAGCTATGGTTTTTCCAGTGGTCATGTATGGTTGTGAGAGTTGGACTGTGAAGAAAGCTGAGCGCCAAAGAATTGATGCTTTTGAAGTGTGGTGGTGGAGAAGACTCTTGAGAGTCCCTTGGACTGCAAGGAGATCCAACCAGTCCATTCTAAAGATCAGTCCTGGGTGTTCTTTGGAAAGACTTATGCTAAAGCCACTTCATGCGAAGAGTTGACTCATTGGAAAAGACTCTGATGCTGGGAGGGATTGGGGGCAGGAGGAGAAGGGGATGACAGAGGATGAGATGGCTGGATGGCATCACTGACTCGATGGACATGAGTTTGAGTAAACTCTGGGAGTTGGCCATGGACAGGGAGGCCTGGCATGCTGATTTATGGGGTCGCAAAGAGTGGAATACAACTGAGCAACTGAACTGAATTGAACTGAACTGAAAGTTTTATTCACTTCCCAGCAATTAATTCTGACTCTTAGTTAAGACCTTAGCTGAGACTATCAGCTGAAACACTCACATGAGGTCTCTCCTTGTACCTTGGACTTCCTCCCAATACAGTGGTTGGGCACCATAATAAGTGTCCTGAGAGACAGAGAACCATAGCACTATTTCTCCTGGACTCTGTTGATCTGAGTAGTCACAAACTGCCTCCCAGATTCAAGGAAAGGGAGCGTAGATGCCACCTCTCTCTGGGAAGAGTATCATTCACTTGCTAAACAGCTTTATATGAGGCATTATTGGTGAAGCTGCATTGGAATATACAACTAGCCACAGTATTGTATACATAGAGACATTACTTGCAAATTATGAGTTTCTTTTACTTCTGCTTTAGCGACTACAGTAAAGCCTTTTACTGTGTAGATCAGAACAAACTGTGGAAATATCTCAAAGAGATTAGAATACCAAAGCACCTTACCTGCCTCTTGAGAAACCTGTATGCAAGTCAAGAAGCAATTGTTAGAACTGGACATAGAACAATGGACTCATTCAAAATTCGGAAAGGGCTCTGTCAAGGTTGTTTATTGTCACCCTGCTTATTTAACTTATATCCAAAGTACATCATGCAAAGTGAAGGGCTGCATGACACTCAAGTTGGAATCAAGATTGCTGGGAGAAATATCTATAACCTCAGATATCCAGATGACACTACTGTTATGGCAGAAAATGAAGAGAAACTAAAGAGCCTCTTGATGAAGGGGAAAGAGGAGAGTGAAAAGCTGACTTAAAACAATATTCAAAAATAAGTTGGAATCAAGATTGCTGGGAGAAATATCTATAACCTCAGATATCCAGATGACACTACTGTTATGGCAGAAAATGAAGAGAAACTAAAGAGCCTCTTGATGAAGGGGAAAGAGGAGAGTGAAAAGCTGACTTAAAACAATATTCAAAAAAATAAGATCATGGCATCTGGTCCCATCACTTCATGGAAAACAGATGGGGAAACAATGGACACAGTGACAGATTTTATTTTCTTGAGCTCCAGAATCACTGTTGATGGTGACTGCAGCCATGAAATTAAAAGACGCTTGCTCCTTGGAAGAAAAGCTGTGACAAACCTAGGCAGCATATTAAAAAGCAGAGACATCACTTGGCCAACAAAGGTCCACCTAGTCAAAGCTATGGTTTATCCAATAGTCATGTATGGATGTGAGAGTTGGACTATAAAGCAGGCTCAATGCCAAAGAATTAATGCTTTCAAATTGTAGTGCAGGAGGAGACTCTTGTGGTTCCCTTGGACTGCAAGGAGATCGAAGCGGTCAATCCCAGAGGAAATCAACCCTGAATATTCACTGGAAAGAGATGCTGAAAGTGAAGCTCCAATACTTTGGCCACTCAGTGTGAAGAGCCAACTGATTGGAAAAGACTCTGATGCTTGGAAAGATTGAGGAAGGAGGAAAGGGGGACAACAGAGGGTACAATGGTTGGATGGCATCATCAACTCAATGGACATAAACTTGAGCAAGCTCCAGGAAATAGTGAAGGACAGGGAAGCACGGCATACTGCAATCCATGAGGTTGCAAAGAGTTAGACATGACTTAAAGACTGAACAACAAGGAAAACTAAGCAAAGGACAACAATATCGCTTCTTACTATGCCAGTGAAATCTGAGTGAGCCCACCTAGTACGCTGGCCCCTCCTATGAGGAGTGGGAGGAATTATTCCACTTTTTTATCCCAATATTTACTTTCCAAGCTGAAGTCATTCATGTGACAACCTATAGGGGTAGGATGGGATGCAAGGTGGGGGGGAGGTTCAAGAGAGAGCGGACATATGCTTACCTTTGGCTATTCATGTTAATGTATGTCAGTAACCAACATAATACTGTAAAGCAATTATTTTCCAATTAAAAATAAATTTAAAAATTTTTAAAGCTAGTACTTAATGCTATCTTTGACTTTCCCACCTGGTTCTATTTCCTGCCTCCTAAGACTCTGGAGAATTTGCAGCAATGCAAGGAATTTCATTCAATGAGTTTTTGGCAAAAGACAATGGCAGGGTTTTACTTTTGGATGAGGCAGATTCGAAAAGGCCGACTCTCTTTGCTAAGGGGGTTGAGGAAACTTCCGGGACACAGGTGCCAAATCCCACACAGAACTGATCCTGGAAATGAATATATTGAATCGAAAAATACCAGAGCTGATGGGAACTTTGGTTATTATCTACCTCTTCCAGAAAAACAACCGTGGCCTCTGGCAAAGTTGGATGCTAGTTAAAATGGCAAGAGCAGATTCTAACCAGTACTATAGCATTGCAATAGGGGGAGCGGCCCAGTATAGTCAAGAAGAATGCTCAGGAGAGCCTGGCTAAACTTTGGTCAGGAGAGAAGCTTTTGCCACTTCTAAGGATCAAACATCTGGCCCAAGGTCACTCTTGGAAATAAGAGAAAGAAAATAAGGGAAGAAACTGGAGCAGGACCCTACTTTCCTGACTTGCACTAGCTGGTAACACTTTCTGAGCATAAAGTAAGCACTTACAAAGACTACTTACCCATCCTCATAACCAGCCCCAAATCTAGACAGCCAGCTACGCATATAAGCCATTCCGGGTAAAACAAAATAATAATATGCATCCTCTCTTCACTCACTCAGATGAAAGTGACATATGGAGCAGGCTCCTTCTCAGCACATGATCCATAATTCACAGAGAAGTGCTGCCTACTTCCTCATTAGCTAAATTGTATTCATTGCAGAAATCAGCTTTTGGTAGCACTATCGATCAGCAGGAAGTACGAAGGAAAAAAAAAATTAACACAACTTGAAAACTGCAGTCTCTGGGGTGAGGCTTACCATCTGGGAATGACTTATTAGAAAGAAAAAGGAAACGCTGCCCATGTAATATTTTCCCATTTTCACATGTGCAGCCAGTCTTCATTACTCTGAGCCCCTAAACAGGGAGTTTGTGATAATTCAGAGGTGACATTTGTGATCTTAATATTCTACCCAAGACATTGAACTTGGGACCTTAAAGTTTCCAGTGCAAATCAGGTATGTTTTCCTCCATTTCTTTCTTGTTTTTCATACATGTTCATGTAGACAATATCTACAATGCAAACAGTGGGCGAAATGAATGTATTTAATTTCTTTTTAGAAAATTCTCACATCTCTATTGCTTTGATAATTTTTATCCTCCTTTCCTCATTTTTAATTGACACCACTTTATATGATAAACACAATTTCCTTTTTATTGTATGCCATTTTACCTCAAAAAGATCCTTTTTGCCTAAGTAGCAGATATATATTTTTTAATAAATGTTTAAGGTAAAAATGCAATAAAATAAGGATTTTAGGCATAGCACCTTCCTCTGAGAAAGTCACAGAAACAAACTATGTAAAGCACTTGTTATTGAAGACCCACGTTATCTTTCCTTTTGTGTGTCTCCAATAATTGAATAATTAACACTCTGCAAGTAAAGTGAAATGAAATTACACTCTCCTAAATCCATTATCCAAGGTATTTTTAATAAGTTCCTGTTTACTTGCAGTTTCAAAATAATTTGTATTTCACTCCATTTCTTTTGAAATCCATTCACTCCTTCAGATGAATCATAAATGGGTTGACTAGAGATGTAAACTGTTTCTAAAGAATATGAATTGACCTAGATAATTGAGTGAGAATCTGAAATTAATGGGAGAGGGGATTTATCATGAGGCAGAGACCATAGTAGGAGGTAATAACGTGTAATGATTCATTCTTTTCATTCACACTTCTGTGTCTGTTATAAATTTCCATTTTGTTGTGAAGTGATTTCAAGTTAAAGCTAATCATCAACTGGATATTAATGCTTTTATTGAGGCAAACATGATGAATACCTCCATGTCAATGTACTATGTGGTGAAACCCAAAGAGAAGTCAGAAGCAGACTCCTACCATCTGAAGGACTTGTTCTAGTTGGAGGGGGAAATAGAAAATAGATACATGGCAATATATATTTCCTGCAGTTACTATAACAAGCTTCCACAAACTGGGTGGCTTCAAACAACAGAAATGTATTCTCTCATGATTCCAGGGGCCAGAAGCTCAAATCAAGCTATCAGCAGGGCTATTGTCTGTCCAGAGGCCTTATGAGAGAATCCCCTTTGCTTCTTTCAGTTCCTGGACATCCTTGGTGATCACTGGCTTGTAACAGCATCACTCCAATCTCTGCCTCCATCTGCACATGGTACTCTTCTCTGGGTCCAATTATGTTTCATAAGACTACCAGCCCCTGGAAAAATCACTTTAATCTAGTATCCTTTTATATTAATTTAATTACATTTTCAGAGGCCCTATTTCCAAATAAAGTCACATTCTGAAGTCCTGAGTAAGTGTGGATTTGGAGGATGGGGGATCATTAGTTAACCTACTACAGGTAGTAAAAATGACACTGAGGAAAGAGAGGCATGACCCAAGCTGAACCGTGAACCCCCATCAGTTCAGAACAAGATGGAATAGAAGATAGGGCAGCAGGCATCAAGGAAAACAGGACAATACATGTTTTACTGCTAGGTCAGGCTGCTCATCCCCACACCCTGTCTCTTTTTCAGCCAAAAAAAACACTGACTTTGTTCACACAGAATTTCTTACCTCTCCTGGGACATATGGTAATCTTTTAAATCTCTGTGAAGTGGTAAATGGATGTGTGTGTCTCTGTAATTTCTATTGAGATCCCAAAGCTGGGACAATAGAGGTTAATTGTCCATATGTACTATCAAGGTGGGTGGCGGGGTGAGGCTTCCCAGGTAGCTCAGTGATAAAGAATCTGCCTGCCATGCAGGAGACATGAGTTTGCTCCTTGGGTCAAGAAAATCCCCTGAAGAAGGAAATGGCAACCAGCTCCAGTATTCTTGCCTGGGAAATCCCATGGACAGAGGAGCCTGGTGGGCTAGAGTCCATGGGGTCGCAAAGAGTCAGACACGACTTAGCAACTAAGCAACGGCGACTATTAAAGGAATATAAGCCCATCTCAGCCAGATCTTCTGAGAGATGGACAAACCAAATCCTGAGACCCCAAACTCATTACCAACCTAATCGTTCATAAGAACAGCCCAGAAAGTCAGCAAGCAGCTCGACTGGAGATTTTTTTTTTTTTTTCCCAAGAAAGTCATCAGTCTAGATGGAGGGTAGAGGCAATTTTCCTCTTCTTTCTGGAGAGGTGAGAATAGGTGGGTGAGGAGGCCCTGAGGTCCACTCTTGACACTGGAATCCACAAAGTGCAATGAGAGCTTTCTAAGGAACTGAGTCATGCCTTAAAGAGTGGCAGGGCACAGGGGTGGTGCCGGACCCTTGCCCACATGGAAGAGTGGCTGGAGCTGCTCCAGCAGCAGAAAAAGGACAGTCAACTGTTGTGGGAACAGCACCTCCCCAACAATGCAGCTTCCTGTGTGTCTGGAGGAGGTCACAGTGAGCAGCAGGCGGACAGCAGACAGCAGCAGAAAATGACTGGAGAAATCTCACCAGAAGCAGGTACAAGGGTGGAATCAAAAGACATCAGTAGAATCCAGTATCATCCTTCTCAGTAAATTACTAAAAAAGGACAGCCATCCACTATTAAGAAACTCCTCCAATTCC
This sequence comes from Madoqua kirkii, assembly GCA_006408675.1. NCBI lineage: Eukaryota > Metazoa > Chordata > Mammalia > Artiodactyla > Bovidae > Madoqua > Madoqua kirkii. The sequence goes on along the minus strand of SJYC01032407.1, from coordinate 39,153 downwards.
CCATGAGGGAACACTCAGCATTTAGACTTTTGCCACGTCAAAGGGCCTAAAGGGAGAGGGCCGGAGATATAAAACTGGGCCACTTTCTTTTCTTTCTTCCACCTTCATGTGCAATAGAGAAGTCAGAAACAGCAGATGCAAACAGAGATGTGGAGAGTGGAAGAATTATCGGTACAGATAAAGTTATGCTGTATCAGACACATGCACACATGTGCGCGTGCACGCACGTGTGAACACACACGCAGCTCCTTTACTTAAATAAAAACTCCTTTCCCACACATGCTATATGTCCATCTCAGGAGCTTTGCTAGTTGTACTGATTCTTATAACTCCCAACAGGTACACAGTTATTAGGCTAAAAGAAGTTATATGGCCACAGCTAACTTGAAGTACAAGTATGGTCAGAACCTGTTCTGAGGAGAAAGAGCAGGCACGTCTGTCAGAATCTCTGCTGCTGCTGCTGCTGCTGCTAAGTCGCTTCAGTCGTGTCTGGCTCTGTGCAACCCTATATGTGTTTTTGTGGACAACCAGATGAAAAAGGCCAAGGGAGATTAAAATCACATTGTGTTTTTTCAAGGAGAACTACAAATAACATCAGGAATTCATCTCTATGCGGTGGCTATGGATTTGGATGACATCATACATTGCGTATACCTGAGAAAAAAAGAGTTCTCAGACATTGCAGAAAATATACAAAATGCAAAATGTGAGTGTAAGTACATTGAGAAACAATCTTCTCCACTGCTCTATTCTCAGTACCTAATAGTGCATAAGAAGGTGTTCAGTAAGTGTTTGTGAAAGTTAAAATAAATGAATGAGTAACATCAGGAATTCATCTCTATGTGGTGGCTATGGATTTGGATGACATCATACATTGCGTATACCTGAGAAAAAAGAGTTCTCAGACATTGCAGAAAATACACAAAATGCAAAATGTAAGTACATTGAGAAACAATCTTCTCCACTGCTCTATTCTCAGTACGTAATAGTGCATAAGAAGGTGTTCAGTAAGTGTCTGCGAAAGTTCAAATAAATGAATGAATTTGAGGGCCAGATGGAGAAAGAGAAACAAGAAATCAAACCACTAGAAAGTGCCTGAATCAGGATTTGCATTAAGCCTCTGATTTCAAAGCCTTTACTCTCTCTACTGTGTGCCACTGTCTCATTAAAGGTAAAACAATTATTTAAAGAAAGAACAAAGGCGGCGATGAAGTGAAGCTCTACAAAATGTAAAGTCTAGTCCAATCTCTGTTTCTTTTGCTAATTTCTTGAGATTGACTTAAGAGCAATGGGGAGTCTTTGCTTCTCATGAATAAGACCCCCAAAAAGAAAAGCATAGTATTATTACTTGACCAAGAATCAGACCTATAGTAAAATGCTGAGTGCCTGTTGTATTTTTGTTATTCTTCTCAAACACACATACAAACACAAACTCACAGACACAATTCACATATACAGGAGACAGAAAGAAAGAAGAAATGAAAAGGGAGGAAGGAAGGAGAAAAAAGAAAGAATAGAAAGAGAGAGAGAGATGGAAGGAGAGGGAAACAGCAGACTCACTTTCCCTAAAGCTCTGTCATGTTAACCTAATTGCACCATTAATGATGCCCACTTATTTTAATGAAGATTTTGATTATATAATTTTTAACAATTAAAATATGTCAGAGAGTAGTATTGTTCAAATGCTAATTGCAAACTACGCTTATTAAAATGGCAGAAGAGAAATTCTAGGTCGTTGACCTGTTCTCCTGAAGAGCCTCATCCAAGACTCTCTGGATACATGAGTGATCACCCCAAGATCTCTCTTTGTGGGAGATATTCTAAGTGCACAGGAAGTTAAAAGTAGAGGTCCACCTTACAGGGAGCGCTCCCCAGGTGCCTCAGAGGTAAAGAATCTGCCTGCCCAGCAGGACAAGCAGGTTTGACCCCTGGGTCAGGAAGATCCCCTGGAGAAGGAAATGGCAGCCCACTCCAGTATTCTTGCCTAGAGAATTCTGTGGGCACAGGAGCCTGATGAACAGCAGTCACTGGGGTGGCAAAGAGTAGGACAAGACTGAGTGACTAACACAACACTGTGTTAATAATTTTTGAGACCTCATCATATTATAAATTCTAAGCAGACAGGAACTGAGCCAGTTTGCACAGAATTGTATCACTTGCCATTGTATCTGTATCACTTGCCTGTATCACTCACTTGTCATTTAAAAAGAGCTCTGTATACATCAGATGAGTAGTTAGATTGATTGATGGTAGATGGATGGATGGGTGGCTGGGTGGGTATACGGATGGATGGATGGATGAATTGGTGGATAGATGGATGGACAGGTGAATGAATGGGTAGATGATGGATGGATTCTTAATGAAAGCATTGACTAAGTCTTTGACTCCTGCAATTGGAAATCTCAGTGACTGAAGACTGGCAAGTACAGGATGCTCTGAATCTAGGCCTAACATTGACTTAACTCTGTTCTCCCTGTTTCCATGCTCATAGTGGCCTGAGATCAGCACCTATTGGCATTTCTGTTCTGATTTCTATTTACCTGGCTAAGACCCACTGTTTACTTTGATCTTGATGCCTTATACATTCTAGTAATCTTCTTGACTGTGATTTTGTGGAATGAATATAATTTTGATGCTGGATATAATATGGGTCCAAAGTCCAGCTTTCCCAAATCTATGGTTATGGTTTTTCTTGTCTTTACTTTTACAATCTTTATAATGACTATGCAATTATATAGTATTCTTTTTGTAGAAGAATTGATGCTTTTGAACTGTGATGTTGGAGAAGACCCTTGAGGGTTCCTGGGACTACAAGGAGACCCATCCAGTCCATTCTGAAGGAGATCAACCATGTGATTTTTTTGGAAGGAATGATGCTAAAGCTGAAACTCCAGTACTTTGGCCACCTCATGGGAAGAGTTGACTCATTGGAAAAGACTGATGCTTGGAGGGATTGGAGGCAGGAGGAGAAGGGGATGACAGAGGATGAGATGGCTAGATGGCATCACTGATTTGATGGATGTGAGTCTGAGTGAACTCCGGGAGCTGGTGGTGGACAGGGAGGCCTGGCGTGCTGTGACTCATGGGGTCACAAAGAGTTGGACACGACTGAGCAACTGAACTGAACTGAACTGATGTGAGGAAAAAAAAAAAAAAAACCAGAGAAACTCTATTTCAGAGAACATAAATGACTTTTCCAAGGCTGAAAAGCTCTAGGAGACGATGAAGGACAGGGAAGCCTGGCATGCTGCAGTCCATGAGGTGGCAAAGTCAGACACAACTGAGCAAATGAACAATAAAAAGTTAAAAAGAAATGAAGTTTAAAAAAAGTGTCTGAGATTTCCAACTAGGTCCAATTTTTTTTCCCCTTCTTGATCATTGTTCATTCATATCCTTTTTAACATCCAGGATATTTTCCATTGTTCTCCAAGGATTACAGCACATTCAGGCCTATATACATTTGTCCCTGGTCTGAATTTAAGCTTTTCTTCATTGCTGATGTTCAATTTAAATCTTTTGCTCCCACTTCCTAAAATAAAAAAGAATCAAATAATGAAGAGACATGGAACAAATGAAGAAAGACATCATATCACAAGAAATCTTGATTACTCTACTTGGAAGGCTGTGTTACTGCAGAACAGCGTGTGGGGAGCTTTGGAGGGAAGTATTCAAAAAATTAGCCAAGGTTAAACAATCACTATGGATGTACCCACACTGAACAGATTATAACATTCAAAGAGAAGTTTTATACAGGATGGAGAAAAATGTTATAAAATTAAAATTAATGAGAATAAGTTTGACATTCATGTGTTAGCTTAGATCAACAAGGATATGCAGAAAATGGCACATCCTGCAGAGGAAAGGGAGCTGGGAGGGTGAATGTGATATTGATGGATGCTTTCTGGGCATATAAAACCAATCTCCTCCCTGCCTGGGGTGCTCTCCATGTGTAAACTCACGCTTGTCTAAAGTCAAGTTCAAGTTTTCTCATGGCTTCTCTGTCTCCTCCTCCCAGGGCTAGGTCCGTTTTCAATTTTTTCCTTGTAATCTTTTTATTCTGAGCTCAGAACCAGTTCTGGACTAAAACAGAAGACATGTAACTAGGATGGTGTATTTGAAAAGGTAAAGACTGGCTGTCAAGTGAACTTGCACCTCTCCTCTGGCTTGGTCCAACTAAGTGATGCTGCATTTTCCTGTCTTACTTTCCTCATCTCTATGGAGATGATGAGAAGCCTCAATCAAAGACTTGTCGGAAGGAGTTAGTGCAGTTTAATACCTGGGAACAATATTTAACACACAATTTGCTCCTTCATGGGCTTCCCTGTTGGCTCAGATGGTAAAAAATCTGCCTGCAATGAAGGATATCTCGGTTCAATCTGGATCAGAAAGATCCTCTGGAGAAGGGAAGGGCAGCTCACCCCAGTATTCTGGCTGGAGAATCCCATAGACAGAGGAACCTGGTGGGCTACAATCTGTGGGATTGCAAGAGTTGGACACAACTTAGCAACTAAACCACCATCACCACCACCACCCTAAATGTCCAGCAGTCTTAAACAAGGCCTCTTGATAAACCTGCCGCAGCCCACACAGAATTAGAGGAAACCACTTCAGCATTGTCACTTCCGCCTTAGAAACCCCACCTGCTCACCTCCAGCCTTTCAAGGAACTCAGGAAATGTCCTTGGAGGTGAAGCTCAAAAACCTTACTTCTTGCTTGGAGCAGGTGTCATCCTCTTGCACCTTGGTTCTGCTTATCTGGTCCTCACAGGGGGAAGAAAAAAAAAACCACTAATCCCTCCTTCCCTGAATTTCTACCATGACTCTGAATAAAGCACCAGATCAAAGCAGAGTTGAGAGCCTCCTCTTCTGAGGTTTCTGTCTTTGTTTACTGTCTGTCTCCCCTGCCCACTTGACCAGCAGTTCTACAAGGGTAGAACCAATTCTCTTATTATTACATTATCAGTGCCTAGAATTGGGACTAGCAAGGGTGTTCAATACATGTTTAGTGGATGAGTAAATGAATCCAAGTTGTAAATGGGGAAGTGATTCCTCCCTGAAGCCCTTCCCAGTAGAGAGAGAAATAGAGCAGAGCCCTGGAAAGTCTTAACCTCCGTAAGAGACAAGTATACGGCAGGGATTTTTAGGAGGGGAAGAGAAAACTAAAAGCAGCTCTGCCCAAAAATTAAAGGTAGGAACAAGCCTGCTGCCAGGGTAGTGCAATGTCATCCAGTCCATCAAAATGGTGCCAGTGTGCCTGCCAAGGTCATCCCGTGAATCCATCACCTGCCTCTCCCTCTCACTGGCCTGTAGGGTCCCTGCTCTTCCTCTACTGGAGAGAAAGAGGAAATGGATGCGTGTGGAGGAAACCCACACCCCCCAACTGACCACGCTCCCATTCCTCACCAAGTGCAGTCCACATTTCAGGATTCCCAGAAGTCTGAGGGAACCTAAGAGACAGCCTCAAATAACCATAAGGGCTAACTCTGAGCACTTACTGTAAGTAAGGCTGAGTCAGCTCGTCACATCTATGGCCTCACTTAACACTCATGAAAATCTGTGAGGAAGGAACAGCCACCAGCCCATTTTACAGATGAGTAAACTGCAACACAGAAGTTCTCCCACAGAGTCCATAGGCTGTAGCCTGCCGGGCTCCCCTGTCCATGGGATTTTCCTCCACACATATTCATTTTCTCTGTCCATGAGCCATATATTAGATTCCTTTTTTTCTTTCTTGACTTCTCTTAAAATCCTATTTATTTTTATAATTTTTCTGCCTATTTCTGAGAACTTCTAGCTTTCTTTCTCTACCATGGACTCCATTATTCTTTGGATCTGGGGAAAACTGAATATTTAAACATTGAAACTAAATATTTAAACCATAGATTTTCTTCTCATATCAGTACAACATACAGGAAAAGGCCTGGAAGCCTAAATGAGGGTGTTAACCTCACGCGACTTGACCTCTGGCCCACCTTCAACATTTATTTTTATTTTTTTGCATATTCTCAGTTCTTTGTATTAGTTCTCCTTCTTTCAAAGGGATATGAAAAACAAGACAGAAGAAGACACACAAGCCCTCACACTGCAACAGAAATATTTATCTTTTGCTTTTCAAGCCAGCTTCAGCCAGCACTGGGCAGCTGTCTGTTGTTGTTCATTCACAAAGTTGTATCCCACTCTTTTGCAACCCCATAGACTGTAGCCTGCCAGGCTCCCCTGTCCATGGGGTTCTCCAGGCAAGAATACTGGAGTTCCCACTCCATTCCTTCTCCAGGGAATCTTCCCGACCCAGGGATCAAACCTGGGTCTCCTACATTGCAGGCAGGTTCTTTACCATCTGACCCACCAGTGAAACCCAGGATCCTCTATACGCCAATATAAAACAAACATTTTTTTAAAATCTAGATTATCCTAATTAAAAAAAGAGAGAGAGAGAGAGAGCCAAACAGTTCTTGTAAATGAAATCCTTTCTTGCAGGGGACAGCACAGAGATTTCCAGGAAGTCATTGCTGGGTGCATTTTTTTAATTAATTTATTTTAATTGGAGGCTAATTAGTTTACAATATTGTAGTGGTTTTGCCATACACTGACTTGAATCAGCCGTGGGTTTACATGTGTTCCCCATCCTGAACCCCCCTCTCACCTTCCTCCCCATCCCATCCCTCAGGGTCACCCCAGTGCACCAGCCCTGAGTACCCTGTCTCATGCATCAAACCTAGACTGGCGATCTGTTTCACATATGATAATATACATGTTTCAATGCTATTCTCTCAAATCATCCCACCTCACCTTCTTCTATAAAGTCCAAAAGACTGTTACTACATCTGTGTCTCTTTTGCTGTCTCGCATACAGGGTTAAAGAAGTTCCTGGGCAATAAAGAAGAGCTAGACCAGGAGGCAGGAATCGTGTATAGGACTGATGCTGGATGTAGTCACTTTGTAAATCCTCACAAGACCCCTGACTTCACTGTGACAAGCAAGCAAGCAAGCCTCTTAACCCTTCTGAGCCTTCATTAATCTCTTGAAGCTGTAAAAATTTCAAACAGGTGGTTTGAAATGTTTATTCTCTCACTGTTCAGGACCTAGATCAAGGTGCAGCAGGGTCCGCTCCTTCTTTGTTACGAGGGCAGAGTCTGGCTTCTCCCCCTGCTTCTGGTGATTGTCTTCCAGGTGCACCACTGCATTCTCTGTCTCTGTCTTTATTTGATGATATCCTTCTGTGTTTCTGTTTGCATCCCTCTTCTTATAAGAATAATATTCACTGAATTAGTGCCCACCCAACTTCTATGACCTCCTCTTAAGGCAATTAAATTTGTAAATTCCCTATTTTCAAATATGGTCACATTCACAGGTTCCCAGGGGCGATGACTCGAATATCTTTTTTGGGGGAAAGATCACATTTCTACCCACCACAGAACTCATGTCCCCATTCCCTACTTAACCTCATAGTATTTGCTATGAGGGTCAATGAAATAAAATCATGACTGTATAGACCAGGTCACGCGGGTGTTCAGATATCTGAACAATAATGATAATCTTCATAGTGTTAAGGTTCTGTATTTACACAATAGAAATGTGGTGATTCTTTCATCACACAAAGATGTTTCAAGAACCTGCATGTGAAAAGCACTGTGTGTGGTGCTGAAGATCACAGGAAATAGAAGAGCCACCCTCAGTGGAAAAGTCCCTAATGCTGGAAAAAATTGAAGGCAGGAGGAGAAGTGGGTCATAGAGGATGAGATGATAGGATGGCATCACCAACTCAATGGACATGAGTTTGATCAAACTCCAGAAGATAGTGAAGGACAGGGAAGCCTGGCATACTGCAGTCCATGGGGTCATAAAAAGTAGGACACGACTTAGTGACTGAACAACAACACCACCTCCCCGAGAAGGGAGGGAAAGTGCCAGGCCTAACCCCTGGCTCTGGAGGATTCATCCCTACCAGGCTGGTGGGGAGAATTTGAGGATCCCCTCCCCGCCTGACCCAGATAAGAGATTCTCTTGAAGGTTGGAGGGGGGACCAACTCAGCCCTAGGATTCTGACTGGAATCCTGATATTGGATTTAAAAAGTGGACACGACTTAGTGACTGAACAACAACACCACCTCCCCGAGAAGGGAGGGAAAGTGCCAGGCCTAACCCCTGGCTCTGGAGGATTCATCCCTACCAGGCTGGTGGGGAGAATTTGAGGATCCCCTCCCCGCCTGACCCAGATAAGAGATTCTCTTGAAGGTTGGAGGGGGGACCAACTCAGCCCTAGGATTCTGACTGGAATCCTGATATTGGATGGAGTAAATGATATTGAAGGGGACAACAGAGAATGAGATGGTTGGATGGCATCACCAACTGGATAGACATGAGTTTGAGTAAAAGCTGGGAGTTGGTGATGGACAGGGAAGCCTGGTGTCCTACAGTCCATGGGGTCGCAAAGAGTCAGACACAACTGAGTGACTGAACTGAACTGATCTCATTATCCTTAAAGCCTACTTCCAATCTCCCTCACCTCTGCTGTCCCCATCTGTCCTCCACCCTCTCTCCTCATGACCCCAGAAGTGGGCTGTGAAGGCTTCACGGGTGCTTTAGTCCTCGTTTCCTCTCCACTGGAGCTCTGACATCACTGCTCCTCTTTCTCTCTTCCCCTGGCACCATCAGAGAAATGGGCAAACCCTCCTCCCCACCCACAGTCAACCGTCTTGGTGGAGCTTTGATAGGAAGCACCTGCTCTGTTGTGGTCTGGGAGGCGACTCCTCTCCACTCCTCTCCAAATGTTGATGCTGATAGAGTCACAAACTAAATAAGACATTGGGCTGAAAGCCCTTGAGCCTTTCTGTGCATCAGGCATTTTGCAACCACATGCAATTAAAAAATAATCTAAGTAATTTGCTCAAAGCAGATGGTGAATCCAGGTTCAACCTCCTCCCTTTTATCATCTGTAGACTCCAGAGCAATGCCCAGGTGGTGGCTGACAGGACAGTTCTGGAAAACACTGATACCCAACTTTCCATGTCTTAGTCTGAGGGAACCCCCTTAAACATCATTCAGCCATCTTCCACCAGCTCCCCTGAACTTCCTAGGTGGCTCAGTAGTAAAGAACCACTTGCCAGTGCAGGAGATACAAGAGATATGGGTTAAGTCCCTGTGTTAGATATTCCCTGGGGATAGAAAATGGCACCACACTCCAGTATTCTTGCCTGGAGAATCCCATGGACAGAGGAGCCTGACAGGCTATAATTCATGGTGTTGCAAAGAGTCGAAGTACATAGAGCACAGACAGCATCTTCATTTTGACCAGGGGAAACTCTTGAAGTGAATTTTCTTTTCATTGAAGTTCTAAAGGGTGGGGATTCCCATTACAGAGATGAATGTCAAGGATGGCCCCTCAACTGACCAGAGTGGAGCTCTCCATTAGGGTCTTGTTAAACCATCTTGAGATGGTTTTGCATTTTAAGTACTTGCAGTAGAAAAGTAGATATCTTTCTTCAAGGTTCCATATCTGGGTTGACACCTGACTTATACCAATATCAGTAAACCCTATTTTTCCCAAATCTGAATCATACCCACCACCAGAAGCATACGTTCTCAGATTGCAGAGTGAGCAAGTACTCACTTCTTGTACTACCTGGTTCCAGTAAAACAACTACAATCAGCCATTTGCTCAAAGTCACTATGTGTGTTAGTTGTGCAAGTTATATCCAACTCTTGGTGACCCATGTACTGTAGATCACCTGGCTCCTCTGTCCATGGGATTCTCCAGGCAAGAATTTTCAAGTGAGTTGCCATTTCCTTCTCCAGAGGATCTTCTTGACCCAGAGACTGAACCCAGGTCTCCTGCGTTGCAGGCAGATTCTTCACTGTTTGAGCCACCAGGGGAGCCCTCAAAGCCACTGGTCCACCCCCAGCTCATTGACTTATAAATCAATGCAAATAGATGTCATTATCATTAGTGTTAATAAAGCACAGGTCCAAGCTACAGGGAGACAGAGTGGTATCTCTGAAGCATCAAATGGTTGAAAGGGTTCTCAGTTCAGTTTAGTTCAGTTGCTCAGTCAAGTCCAAATCTTTGCAACCCCATGAATCGTAGCACACCAGGCCTCCCTGTCCATCACCAGCTCCCGGAGTTCACTCAAACTCATGTCCACTGAGTCGGTGATACCATCCAGCCATATCATCTTCTGTCATCTTCTCCTTCTGCCCCCAATCCCTCCCAGGATCAGAGTCTTTTCCAGTGAGTCAACTCTTCACATGATGTGGCCAAAGTATTGGAGTTTCAGCTTTAGCATCAGTCCTTCCAATGAACACCCAAGACTGATCTCCTTTAGGATGAACTGGTTGGATCTTTGTAGTCCAAGGGACTCTCAAGAGTCTTCTCCAACATCACAGTTCAAAAGCATCAATTCTTTGGTGCTCAGCTTTGGAAAAACCATAGCCTTGACTAGACAGACCTTTATTGGCAAAGTAATGTCTCTGCTTTTCAATATGATATCTAGGTTGGTCATAACTTTCCTTCCAAGGAGTGTCTTCTAATTTCATGGCTGCAGTCACCATCTGCAGTGATTTGGGAGCCCAACAAAATAAAGTCTGAAACTGTTTCCACTGGTTCCCCATCTATTTCCCATGAAGTGATGGGACCAGATGCCATGATCTTAATTTTCTGAATACTGAGCTTTAAGCCAACTCTTTCACTCTCCTTTTTCACTTTCATCAAGAGGCTTTTTAGTTCCTCTTCACTTTCTGCCATAAGAGTGGTGTTATCTGCATATCTGAGGTTATTGATATTTCTCCCAGCAATCTTGATTCCAGCTTGTGCTTCATCCAGCCCAGCATTTCTCATGATCTTCTCTGCATATAAGTTAAATAAGCAAGGTGATCATCAGCCTTGATGTACTCCTTTTCCCATTTGGAACCAGTCTGTTGTTCCATGTCCAGTCCTAACTGTTGCTTTCTGACCTGCATACAGGTTTCTCACGAGGCAGGTCAGGTGGTCTGGCATTCCCATTTCTTTCAGAGTTTTCCACAGTTTCTTGTGATCCACACAGTCAAAGGCTTTGGTAATAAAACAGAACTAGAATATTTTCTGGAACTGTCTTACTTTTTCCATGATCCGATGTTGGCAATTTGATCTCTGGTTCTTCTGCCTTTTCTAAAACCAGCTTCAACATCTGGAATTTCATGGTTCACATATTGCTGAAGCCTGGCTTGGAGAATTTTGAGCATAATTTTACTAGCATGTGAGATGAGTGCAATTGTACGGTAGTTTGAACATTCTTTGTCATTGTCTTTCATCAGGATTGTTTGAGAGGGTTCTAGTTCTGGAAAATTTAAGCAGACAGTGATGCCAGGAAATTTCTCACCTTGCTGACTCCAGTGTTCTCATCTGTAAGATGGAAGTTCATAGCTACCTTATGAAATAAGTAAAACACTGTGTATAGACCTTGGACCACAGAACTCAATAAAAATGGTTTATGTCAATATTAATATTACAATAATATGTAGTCTGACCTAGGTCAGAAGCGTCTGATTTGAGCCTTTGGTCAGTTGGCTCCCTCATGTATTTAACTTCATTATACTGAGTTCATGGAGGTTTCTATATCAAATGGTGTCATCAAAAAATAATTTTCTCCGACCAGTCATCAAAAAGGAATTTGAACCTGCTGATCGGGGAGCTACTTGCATGCCCCCAAGTCAGAAGGGCCAAGACCATCAAAGAGAGCACACAGATGGACTTGGCATCACCCTACAGGCACAGCTTCCTTCTACAAACCATAATGCACGCTACAAAAATGCAATCAAATTCCAAATGTATGGGCAACCTTTTCCCCCAGTGTAATTGTCACTGAAACAAGTTACCTGATAAGGGGTTACTTGAAACGCCTTCTCTAGTAGAGATGAACACCTTATTGTTGTTAACCACTCCTCCACAGTCTGGAAACACTGGCCAGCTGCTGACTGTGTAAGGAGCGAAGACAGGAAGAATGAAATTCCTGTCTCACAAACCCATCTATGTGTTCACTCTGAGCCACAGAATCTTCTAGATGGTCCCTTCAGTCACCCAAGTAAACAGACAGTGGTGATTTTAAGAAATAAACTCTGGAGGGTTGCCATGCCCTCCTCCAGGGGATCTTCCTGACCCAGGGATTGAACCTGCATGTCTTATGTCTCCTGCATTGGCAGACATTCTTTACCTAGTGCCACCGGGAAAGCCAATTAAAATAAATAAACTTTAAAGAAAAAACATAATTTCCATACCTTTCTGCAATACAAATCCATTTCCCCAAAATACCCTTCTTCCTGGTAAGTGCCTTCACTTAGGAATAGTTTATTTTTCATATTACTGCAGTGATTGCTTTTTTGTTTGGAATTTGAGGACAATTTGAGTTTCACTTTTGAAATGAACAAAAGTAAGGCACACACATTGCCCGGGGAAAGGGCGGCATTTTGGAGCTAGAAGTGACTTGAGATGCAGGGCCCCCTGGCAATTTACAGACACGTTGGAGGAGGATTTCAGAGTCCTGCCAGCCTTTCCTGGCCCTGACGAATCAGAGGACCAGGACCGACAGCCAGGGTGTCATGACAGGGTGAATCATGCCCCAAGGAGCATAAGAGAGGCACAGTCAGGGATGTTTTCCTCCTTTGCCAACAGAGGAACTTCAGTCTATCAAAGGATGCTACTTGTGAGAAACACATACCCACCAGCCATCTCTGAACCGAACTGTGGAGGAGGCAGTGTCCACCCCTCCTTGACTAACCTCAGAAGCTCCTTCCATGAGTCACTCTGGGAATCACTACCACCCCAGGCCCCTTTCCAGTCCTTCAGTTCAAATCCATGTGCCTTTGACACACAGACAACTTCACAGTCCTTCTCAGGGGCTCTAAACACAGAATCGCAAACAAAAGACCACAGCTTTAGCAGTCGCGGGAAGAAGAAAGCATAACAAGGAAACAGCCCACAAGGGCCCCAAGGCACTTCACTTCACAGGGTTTCTGAAAATAAGGACTGTGTGTGTCTGCACACTCAGGCTCAGGGGACCTCACCCCGGCCCACCCCTACTTGCACACACAGACACTAACAGACAAACTACAAAAATAAGAGAGGAGGAAGATTAAAAAAAAAAAAAAAAACAGCACAGAATCAAGTTTGAACAGACCTCCAGCCCTGGAAGGGACTGGAGAGAGAAGCATGTGAAGGATGCCCTTTTTGAGAATGAAAAACAAGGAATGACCCTCCACCATGAGCACGGGTGCAGCTCAGTTTCTCCGAATGCTGTCACCTCCTATTTTAGGAGAGGTTTAAAAAAAAAAAAAAAACAGCACAGAATCAAGTTTGAACAGACCTCCAGCCCTGGAAGGGACTGGAGAGAGAAGCATGTGAAGGATGCCCTTTTTGAGAATGAAAAACAAGGAATGACCCTCCACCGTGAGGCACGGGTGCAGCTCAGTTTCTCCGAATGCTGTCACCTCCTATTTTAGGAGAGGTGATGGATATGCAAAAAATTATAAGTTAAACATCAGCAAGCTTGTTATTGGAGAAGGCAATGGCACTCCACTCCAGCACTCTTGCCTGGAAAATCCCGTGGATGGAGCAGCCTGGTGGGCTGCAGTCCATGGGGTTGCTGAGGACCAGACACAACTGAGCGACTTCACTTTCACTTCACTTTCATGCACTGGAGAAGGAAATGGCACCTCACTCCAGTGTTGTTGCCTGGAGAATCCCAGGGATGGGGGAGCCTGGTGGGCTGCTGTCTATGGGGCCGCACAGAGTCGGACACAACTGAAGCAACTTAGCAGTAGCAGTAGCTTCAAGCCTGTAGTTTGGAAAAATTAAAATCCATCCTTCATCTTGGTAGCCAGAGGGAGGAAAAAAATTGCCTTGATTTAAATCCAAATTGTGCCTCTTACTCACTTGGAGAGTTTGGGTACCTTTTCACTGCCTCTGTGTTTCCCGCATAAAATAGAATTAGCATCACCATCACCCAGAATTAGGTGACCATTATTCCAGAGAGTTCAGGTAAGTTCTTGAAACAGAGTAATTAGTAATAAAACTAACAACAGTAAAAATGTACATAGAAGTAACAATGTCCACTGTTTAGAGATTAATTAGCTTTAACTTGTTTAAAAGGCAATTAGGCAGAGGCACTCTGGGGCTAGCTTTCAGAGAAACAATACAAGCAGTGCTTTATAAACCAGATGGTGTGAGTTCTGATGCCCAGAACTGCCATTTCCTGTTGATACTGGGAAAATTAAAACTTTCTGTGCCTCAGTTTTTAGATTTTTAAGTGGTATAGATAGAGTTGTACTGGAGCTGTGTGTTAAACACTCAGAAAAGTGCCTGGAATATTATAACTGTTACATGAGTATTACCTGTTACACACTTAGAATGATTCATTTTTAACCCAACCTGGACTCCAAAGGGCTTTATAGAGAGAAGCATGATATTCAGATGTTCTTCAGAGTTTCTGTCTATAAATGAGATTGTTGAATGTATTGCCATTTTATTTCTCTGAGGTATGGTTTTCCATTCACTAATTCAGAGGAAAAACAGTGTAAAAACGTAGTTCTTCATAAGACAGCTTTCTGACTTTGGAAATTGTAGATAAGACTCTGTGCTATGGTCTTATTGTCTGTGTCCTCCCCAGACTCACATGTTGAAGATCTACTGCCCAATGGGATAGTATTTGGAGGTGATATCCTTCGTAGGTGTTTAGGTCACGAGTGTGGAGCCATCGTGAATGGAGCTAGTGACCTAATAAACCACACAGTCTATGATACTTCATTAGAGCAACCTAAAGGACTAAGACACGCAACCTATTCAGGTATATAATCACTTAAATACATCTGCACATTTATTCAATAAATTTTATTAACTTCAGAAAACTAAGATCATGGTATCTGGTCCCATCACTTCATGACAAATACATAGGGGAACAATGAAAACAGTGATAGACTTTATTTTGGGGGACTCTAAAATCACTGCAGATGGTAACTGTAGCCATGAAATTAAAAGATGCTTGCTCCTTGGAAGAAAAGCTATGACCAACCTAGACAGCATATTCAAAAGCAGAGACATTACTTTGCCAACAAAGGTCGGTCTAGTCGAAGCTATAGTTTTTCCAGTGGTCATGTACGGATATGAGAGTTGGACCATAAAGAAAACTGAGTGCCAAAGATGTTATGCTTTTGAAGTGTGGTGTTGGAGAAGACTCTTGAGAGTCCCTTGGACTGCAAGGAGATCAAACCAGTCAATCCTAAAGGAGATCAGTCTTGGGTGTTCATTGGAAGGACCGATGCTGAAGCTGAAACTCCAATACTTTGGCCACCTGATGCAAAGAGTTGACGCATTGGAGAAGACCTTGATGCTGAAAAAGATTGAAGGTGAGAGGAGAAGGCAATGACAGAGGATGAGATGGTTGGGTGGCATCAGCAATTCAATGGACATGAGTTTGAGTAAACTCTGGGAGCTGGTTATGAACAGGAAGGCCTGGCAGGCTGCAGTCCATAGTGTTGCAGAGACACAACTGAGTGACTGAACTGAACTGATTAACTTCACTCCATATACCAAATACCAAGCTGGATGTTGGAAGATGGAAGCACAGATAATTCTTGACTATGTCTTTCAGTCACTTATGTCTTGGAACTTATCCATTTGTACAAAAGTTCATTTAATTTCAAAATATCAGATGGTTTGTGCCAGAACCTATGTAAATTTAAATTTCAAACATTAAAAATTTCAGCCTTGAGCTGAGCACAATTTTCATTTAAAAAAAAATAGTGAATTCCAATTCAGCATCCCACCTCTTCTTTTTTAAGAGATTTAATTAAGTTTGCAAATGTCAATGTTTTGCTTCTCATTTAAATCACAGGTGACTTATACCTCATCTTAGACCCATTACAATGTGACTCCAATGGAAACTTCTTCCTTTATGTCCTTAAGTTAAGTTTTGAACTTGGGGAAAAGAATCTGATTAAACACCAGCACATTTCTAAAACCATGGAACACATACAGTACCTGGTTTTAATATGAAATAATCTGTCTTAGAAATGTGCCAAGAGAATAATTTGGATTTTTTTTAAGGGTAGGTAATGTATTGCTCAAATAAATCTGGTTTCCACATGTGAACATGTGGAAAGTTTTTAAGTTCCTTTAGAGAGTCTTTGCAGAACATCTTTTTTTTTTTTTTTTTTTTGGTAATTGCCTTTCATGAATGAGCAACTGAATGACATATTCCAAACACAGTTCAGTTCAGTTCAGTCACTCAGTCATGTCCGAATCTTTGTGACCACATGAATTACAGCACGGCAGGCCTCTCTGTCCATCACCAACTCCTGGAGTACATTCAGACTCAAGTCCATCAAGTCAGTGATGCCATTCAGCCATCTCATCCTCCTTTGTCTCCTTCTCCTCCTGCCCTCAATCCCTCCCAGCATCAGAGTCTTTTCCAATGAGTCAACACATCATATGAGGTGGCCAAAGTACTGGAGTTTCAGCTTCAGCATCATTCCTTCCAAAGAAATCCCAAGGCTGATCTCCTTTAGAATAGACTGGTTGGATCTCCTTGCAGTCCAAGGGACTCTCAAGAGTCTTCTCCAACACCACACTTCAAAAGCATTAATTCTTTGGCACTCAGTTTTCTTTATGATTAGGCCTGTGTCTATACAGTATAGTAGTAGTGTTAGTCAATCAGTCATGTCCGACTCTTTGCAATCTCACAGATTGTAGCCTGCCAGGATCCTCTGTCCATGGGATTCTCCAGGCAAAAATACTGGAGTGGACTGCCAATCCCTTCTCCAGAGGATCTTCCTGGCCCCAGGGATCGAACTCTAGTCTTCTGCATTACAGCCAGATTATTTATTATTTGAGCTACAGAGAAGACCTTAGTGTCTACATAATGACCAAATAATTGGTCAAATCATTCAAATGACAATTTGGCTTTGTAAAAACTAGGAAAATAAACAAACCAATTAATGATATGGCTGAAATGAATAGACTGAAGAGTTGTTTTCAGAGCTCTTTAATACAATATACCAAAGGTTTCCTGGAGAAGGGCAGAAATTCTTACTTGGAGAATCCCATGGATTGAGGAGCTTGGGAAGCTATAGTCCATAGGGTCACAAAAAATCAGACATGACTGAAGTGACTTAGCGCTCACACTGTTCAACTGTTCTACATTCTCTTAAAGAAAGATCCATATACAGCAATTTTATGTGATTCTGAAAGACAGTGAAACTGATTTCTAGTAGGTTAATGAACAGCCTGTGTAATCAGTATATGATATGGACATACACTGAATTCTAGAAAGTAATTTTTACTTTGAAATGAAAGGGGTTATTAGTGGAGGAGAAGTAGTAAGAGAGGTTTCAGTTCAGTTCAATTCAGTCGCTCAGTCGTGTTCGATTCTTTGTGACCCCATGAATCGCAGCACGCCAGGCCTCTTTGTCCATCACCAACTCCCAGTTTTTTACTTTGAAATGAAAGGGGTTATTAGTGGAGGAGAAGTAGTAAGAGAGGTTTCAGTTCAGTTCAATTCAGTCGCTCAGTCGTGTTCGATTCTTTGTGACCCCATGAATCGCAGCACGCCAGGCCTCTTTGTCCATCACCAACTCCCAGAGTTCACTCAGACTCATGTCCATCGAGTCAGTGATGCCATTCAGCCATCTCATCATCAGTCGTCAACTTCTCTTCCTGCCCCCAATCCCTCCAAGCATCAGAGTTTTTTCCAATGAGTCAACTCTTCGCATGAGGTGGCCAAAGTACTGAAGTTTCAGCTTTAGCATCATTCCTTCCAAAAAATCCCAAGGCTGATCTCCTTCATCATGTACTGGTTGGATCTCCTTGCAGTCCAAGGGACTCTCAAGAGTCTTCTCCAACACCACAGTTCAAAAGCATCACTTCTTTGGTGTTCAGCCTTCTTCACAGTCCAACTCTCACATCCATACATGACTACTGGAAAAACCATAGCCTTAACTAGATGGATCTTTGTTGGCAAAGTAATGTCTCTGCTTTTGAATATGATATCTAGGTTGATCATAGCTTTCCTTCCAGGAGAGTGTTGTCTGCAGAAATACCAGGATTTCTCTGGATACTTTTCAAAGCATCTCTCTGCTCTTCCACCCTGCTATACCTTCCCCCGCCCCCAAACATATGCATACATATGTCAAGTGTTACCATTAGTGTTATTAGCAGAGCATATTATATACTTTCTGGGTTTTAAAAGTGTTAGGAGGTATGAGAATTAATAAGGTGGTAGAGATAATGGCAGAATCGTATGGAATGGAGAGAGATTACCAGATCATGGCCATCTACTATCTATATGAACTGAGGCACATTACTCACACATCTTGCCTTTTTGTTTCTTGCCTAAAGGATGAAGATTTAGATCTCAGTGAATTGTAATATCCTTTCCAACTCCCTTATCTTCTATTACTATGTTCTTTAAAATTGACCCAAGACATAGAAGTCTATAATTTTAATACAATTCAACAAGCTAAAGTTATAAATAAATAGCTCTATTGAAGCTCTATTGTTGTTTTAAATCCAATCAGCTAGGAAAAAAACAAAAATAACTTCTTTTATCTTTTTTAGTTCTACCTCATTTCTTTCCTATTCTAAACCCTTTAATTGGAAAATATTTCAATCTAAATAGAATTTATACCCAATTCCTCATTGATATGTCAGTCATATTCCAGGTGTCATTGTCAGATGTTTGTCTTATTTTTAAATGTATGCTTTTCCAGGTTTTAGTCTATTTACTTTGTTTCCCCCACGCCTAATGTGAACTGCAGTTTTTATTTGTTTGCATTCAGTGAAAAAAAAAATTTTTTTTTTCCTAAGGAATATTCTTTTTTAAGCACTCCAATGATAAAGGCATTTGGCATATACTCTAGGCAGAGATCTAGATCCAGCTTTGGAGAAAATAATAGAGTACTTCCAACTAGTTTGAGCAGTGTAAGAAGAGTACTTTTATGGTGCAAGCAATGTTTAGCATATCAAGAAAAGTATTTTGTTCTGGTAGTGTCAAAACTTTCATAGCACTGGGAGTGCTTTTACTATTTTTTTTTCCAAAATAATTCTCCATTCAGTTATCCTAAGTAATGAGTGATAAATTTAAAATCATGATTGAATAAAATACCTTACTTTATTCCTGTTGTCATAAGATTAGAAATGCAGCAGAGCTCCTGGATTAAGATTTCAAATGAATGTGTCAGCAAGGCTTATTATTGTCCAATAAACTACATTGTACTGGCACTGCACCATGCAAATGGACTCTTAACAGTGGCTGCTGCTTTAAAAGAAAGAAACAATTTTCAGAAAAGTAAGTGCATGCAGAGTAAAATGGCCTGCCTGCAGACAGTGCACTAGGCTCACAAAAGTAGCTGGGACTTGAGCATAGAAAAAGGCTTTAAAGCGATTTTGGTAATTTCATATTCAGGGCACATCTGCCCCTTAGAATTTCCCTGAAATATACCATGTTTCAGACCCCACATATTCTCAGCACGTCTCCTTTTGCTATGCTCTCAGCACAGAAAGCCACTGGAGGAGTTGAGATCCCAGCCTTGTAATGGTAGCCTGCCCTTGGAACACTGTGGGAACAAGGAGATAATAAGATCTTAGGGTCTTAGTGTTTGTGGAAGCCTCTGAGAGACTGGTCTATTTATCCACCCAAAGGAAGAATCTATACTCAAATATCTCTAACAAATGACCATGCAGTCTCCTCTTGATACTTTCTGTCATGGAGAGATAATTTGAATTCTGAGACTGTCAGTCATTCTTCCTGATTTTACCCCAAATATGTCTTCCAGATCAATCTTCTGGTTTTGTTTTCATTGTCTATGGCAAACCACAATCTTTTCACAACTGATTATATTTAAACTGTTAAAAAATACAAACATGCCACTATTTACTTTATTGAGTTTTGTGCTTAAAAAACCATTTTCCTTCTAGTTCTTCTCATAAAATCTCATACTCAGATCTTGTGAAACGATAATCAGTTTACATATACTATGGTGAGAAGCTGACTCACAAATACATGTTGAGACTATAATAAGAAAAAGAGAAACAACAAATTCCTTACTGATCTCTCTAACATTTCACCTACAGGCCGTCTGTTCTTGGTTATTAGTGTTACTACAGGCTGTAGTCTTTTCAACTTACCTTTACCCACAGAAGAAACAGACTACCGATTAGACTTCCTTCTTCAACAATTAGCTGCCATTTTAAATGCCTTTATGTGTAAACCATGCTGAGAACTATAAATAAATAAGTGTATCTATAAAACCAAATAGAGCTAATTTGGGAAGCTTGCCTTCAAGTTTATCCTAATTTAAAATCTCTGTTAAGGTAATACCTAAAGTTACTGGATATATGTACTAGTTTTGTGCCCCGTGAACACCTCTATAACTTCTGTTTTATGAAGGAAATACTGATTGTAATAGATAGAAAAACAAATATTTTAATTGATGTATTTTATTTCTATAAAAATCTCTATCAAAATCAATGAATGTGTTTTTTCATCAAAATAATGTATTATTTTGACAAAAATAAAGTATATATTTAAAAACAATATACAAACAGACTCAGATCTGTGTACAAGCACTGCCACTTTGTTTGATTCAATTATTTTATTGAAGTATAGTTGATTACAAAATTGTGTTAGTGTCAGGTACACAGCAAAGTGACTCAGATATGTATATCTATCTTTTATCTATTGGCAAAGAATCCACCTGCCAGTGCAGGAGATCCAAGACACGAGGGTTTGATCCCTGGGTGGGGAAGATCCCCTGGAGTAGGAAATGGCAATCTGATGCAGTATTTTTGCCTGGAAAATTCCATGGGCAAGAGGAGCTTGGCGGGCTACAGTCCTTGGGGTCATGAAGAGTGGGACACAATTGAACACACACACAAGATAGATAGATACATATAGATATCTACCTATATATTGATAGATTTTAAGATTATTTTCCATTATAGGTTATTATAAGACACTGGCTATAATTCCCTGTGCCATACAGTAAACCCTTGTTGCTTATCTATTTTACGTATGAAGAAGTGAAGTGAAGTCGCTCGGTCGTGTTCAGCTCTTTGCGACGCCATGGACTGTAGCCTATTTGATTACAAAATTGTTTTAATTTTACTATGCAACAAAATGATTCAGTTTTATATATACATATATTTTTTCCATTATAATTTATTACAGAATATAAAATATAATTCCCTATGATATATAGTAGGACCTTGTTGTTTATCTATTCTATATATAATAGTCTGCATCTGCTAATCCCTAAATCTTAATCCATCCCTTCCACTCCAGCACTGCCACTTTCTAATTATATATTCATGATAATTTCATTTTTGCTTTCCTGCCTTATTTTTCTCAAGTGTAATTTAGGTGTAATTACTATCTGTATGTACCTTATTGTATTTTTCTGATTTTCCAATATGAATCATACAGCATAGTTTATGATAAGCAGTAAGCTTAAACTATTTTGTTCTAGATGTGTTGGATAGTTGATAATGTGAAAATAATGATAATGAATCCAAAGATGGTAATTTTTATAATCATGGTAATATTGGCATGTCTAATTAACACAAGATCAAGAATAGCAAAACTAAACAAACAAACAAAAAAACCAATTTGAGATCAGGTGATATTCTTTAGGCTGGAACTGTAACACACACATACACACACTCACACACACACACACACACACACACACACATCCATATATGGTGATAGGGCAGAGTGAGAGAGAGAGTGTCAGACTGATCACTTCATTAATTATATTTCTTTCCCATGCCAGAAAGAGTTTACTGATTTAGGGTAAAAAAGATTACTGACTTAGGGTGAAAAAATGTGCAAGTTCAGGAGGTAGCTGCACAATGATAACTTAAAATAGCTACATGCATTCACTTCCTTATGGAATCAGGAGAGATAAAGTGGAACAAAATAAATTTCTCATCCTCCCCACCCCCCCTCCCCTCAAAAAAAACACATGAAACAAAAACAAATAAAAACAGGAAATAGTAATGAACGTGAGATCAAACTTATAAAAGAAAAGCAAATTGAACCATAGTAACTGCCTTTGTGAACAAAAACATATTTTAAGGTGCCTATAGAAAGAGGTGGACAATTGCGGACTCAAAGTCTTCAGTATCAGGCACTATGAAACATGGTGCTGTAACAGAAAACAAACTTGAGTCTGTATTGGATAAATTTCTTTAATTTTACCCCTTCTGCCCTATTGCCTGTGGTTAGTCATGCTGGTTCTCCACTTTTCCTTAGGAATGTTGCCTATAGCCTGAAATATTAAAAGTAAACTATTCTCAAAGTTCTGACTTTTACAGTCTGAAAACTTTTCCATTCATGTAGAGATTAAAAATTTTGGAACAAAAAAAAGCATTTGTCTTCCTGGGGTTTTATAAGAACATAAACAGACCTACTTGGACAACTTCAAGAACAAAAGATTCCTGCATGAAGAATTTTGCAACAACCAGCCACTCCCCCCTTCCCTTTTAGTTACACAAAAACTGAGTTCTAACTTGGGTAAAACGGTTAATTGGGATATTAGTCCAACATCTTCTCCATCTGCTGAGTTTCCAAAGAAAGTTACTATTCTTTGCTCCAATAACTTGTTCTCTTGATTTATTGGTCTGTTGTGCCGTGAGCAATGGGAGTTTGGACTGGTAACCACATCAACATGATAACAGAGTTAAAAAGTCAATATGCAAAGGTTAGATTCCAATTTCCCACAATAATCCTAATGAAACAAATTATTACAGAAAAAGGAGATTTAATCTCATGAAAATGAACTTTCAGTTCAGTCATTTCAGTTCAGTCACTCAGTTGTGCCCAACTCTTTGTGACCCCATGAATCACAGCTCACCAGGCCTCCCTGTCCATGACCAACACCTGGAGTTCAGTCAGACTCACATCCATTGAGTCAGTGATGCCATCCAGGCATCTCATCCTCTGTCATCCCTTCCTTCTCCTGCCCCCAGTCCTTCCCAGCATCAGAGTCTTTTCCAATGAGTCAACTCTTCACATGAGGTGGCCAAAGTACTGGAGTTTCAAGATATGGACCTTAGTTGGCAAAGTAATATCTCTGCTTTTGAATATACTATCTAGGTTGGTCATAACTTTTCTTCCAAGCAGCAAGTGTCTTTTAATTTCATGGCTGCAGTCACCATCTGCAGTGATTTTGGAGTCCCCCAAAAAATAAAGTCTGACATTGTTTCCACTGTTTCCCCGTCTATTTTCCATGAAGTGATGGGACCAGAGGCCATGATCTTCGTTTTCTGAATGTTGAGTTTTAAGCCAACTTTTTCACTCTCCTTTTTCACTTTCATCAAGAGGCTTTTTAGTTCCTCTTCACTTTCTGCCATAAGGGTGGTGTCATCTGCATATCTGAGGTTATTGATACTTCTCCTGGCAATCTTGATTCCAGCTTGTGTTTCTTCCAGCCCAGCATTTCTCACGATATACTCTGTGTATAAGTTAAATAAGCAGGGTGACAATATACAGCCTTGACGTACTCCTTTTCCTATTTAGAACCAGTTTGTTGCTCCATGTCTAGTTCTAACTGTTGCTTCCTGAACTACATATAGGTATTTCAAGAGGCAAGTCTGGTGGTCTGGTATTCCCATCTCTCTCAGAATTTTCCACAGTTTATTGTGATCCACACAGTCCAAGGATTTGGCATAGTCAATAAAGCAGAAATAGATGTTTTTTCTGGAACTCTCTTGCTTTTTCCATAATCCAGTGGATGTTGGCAATTTGATCTCTGGTTCCTCTGCCTTTTCTAAAACCAGCTTGAACATAGAACTCTCTTGCTTTTTCCATGATCCAGCGGATATTGGCAATTTGATCTCTGGTTCCTCTGCTTTTTTTAAAAGCAGCTTGAACATCAGAAAGTTCATGGTTCACGTGTTGCTGAAGCCTGGCTTGGAGAATTTTGGGCATTACTTTACTAGCATGTGATATGAGTGCATTTGTGCCGTAGTTTGAGCATTCCTTGGAATTGCCTTTCTTATTGGCCCACAAATGTAGTTGTGGGGGGGATAAATGACTGGGAGCAGGAGGATGAAGGTAAACACCCGTGTATAATAAATACTGAAGTTTAAAAATGACAGTAACAACTAGAGCAGCAGGAACTTAGCAAAAGATATATAGAAACAAGGCAAGTAAAGAGTAAGAATATGTTGACCAGAGATTAAACCTAGAAATACAAAGGCTGACAATGAATAGAGGGCAGATTATTAACACCTAATCTTATGAACCCTTTTCTGGTTAATTATTAGATAAAAGTTTAACTTTCCAAATCTGGATCTCCTTCCTAACCATTGGCCTTACATGATAACAGAGGCACAGACACTGACTTTTAAACACGTACCATCCTGGGGCAACTAATTAAATGGTGTCAAAATGAAAGGGACTCAGTGGTTTCCCACTGTTTGCGACTCTGTGGACTATACAGTATGCAGAATTCTCCATGCTGGAATCCTGGAGTGAGTAGCCTCTCTCTTCCCCAGTTGATCTTTTTGACACCAGAATTGAACTGGAGTATCCTGCAAAGTAGGCAGATTCTTTACATTCTAAGCTACCAGAGAAGCCCCACATGATTGTATATTGTTTTTATTCATGCTGCTATTTGGACTGTACCTAAAAAACTATCATTTGACTTATTTTTTCTTCCCCAATTAAATGATTCTTTCAAGGAAAAAAAAAAAAGCACAACTCCTTTTAAGAGCTAATGCTAAGCAATTTCTGAGTTAATAAATGATATTTTACCAGAATCCCAATGAGCAACTTTGTCCCTTGGGCATCATTTATCCTGCAAAATGAAAGAGAATGTGGAAAGACCAAAATTCAGTTTCTCCCTATGGCTCCTTAGTTGTGAATGAAGTTCTTGGTAATCTCATTGGTGTTCTTTTCAAATCACACAAGCCATTCAGTTCAATTACTTTAACCTAACATGTAAATTTCTTAAAAAGAAAATCTTCTTTAATTTGGGTCTACTTGTTAAGAAACTATCCTAGGTATATGACTTTCCATTATAAGGTAGCACATTACTAAATTCCATGAAGTAAATACACATACATATACATACACACACATCTACACACACACACATCCTCAGTGCAAGAATTGGCTACATAGTTTGTGGGGCCCAGTGAAAACTGAAAATGTTAGTCTTATTGGGAATAAACTAATTTGTGAAGAGATTGGCTGACATTAATTCACAATGTCCTATTGTGTTCTCTTGATCTAACATCAAGTTAAACTAAATGCTTAAAAAAGAGTAAATATGGAGATGAACAGAAATGCATTATAATAAAAAAATGGTCAGTCCTCATAGACCTGACCTCCCTGCATTATTTCAGATGCAGACACACTTGAAGCTATGAAACTATTAACCTCTCCATTCACGAACCCTTTCCAATCTTGGTTTCCATAACACTGTCAATGTTTTCTGTATTACTCATAGAAACATCACTTTCCTTATACATAAAATCAAATTTAAATTCTGTTCAAATCTGTATTTTCCTTATTTATCAAATATCTCAAACCAAAAACCTGGGGCTCATACTTAGCTTATTTTTGTTCTTTATTTATTATATTTAATTAAATTCCACTTCGTGTTGATTATATTACTTTAGTGTTTTGTTTAATCTTGTTTCTTTCCCTACTCACTGTCTTTGCATGGTGGTGGTTTAGTTTTTAAGTCGTGTCCAACACTTTGTGACTCCATGGACTGTAGTCTGTCAGGCTTCTCTGTCCATGGGATTTCCCAGGCAAGAATACTGGAGAGGGTGGCAATCTCCTTCTCTGATACTTTAGCATGGTGTTCTATAAATTCTTCACTTATGTTAGTCCAAAAATTTTATAGCTGGTATCTTTTCTTCTATCAAAAACCTACTTCCTCTCACATTCTATTGGTAATTATCTTGACTCAAAGAGAAATCTTCTTAAAATTGAATTTAGTTTTGTCCATTCCTTTCTAGATTCTACACTACACTTCCTTTCCTCTTATTAATTATCTAAGACTTTCTTAACTACAAAGGTTATCTATAATTAGACCTTCCTACAATATCAGCTTCATCATAGAGAATTAGAATGGCTGAAGTTAAGGTCAAAGGCAGCAATAAATTCTTCATAAGGGAATAATAACTTCAAATTTTAAGAATGAGATTATGTGGTTATTCATTAGTCATGGTGGTAACAAAGAGGAGTTGGGCCATAGCATAGTAAGGATCATAGAGTAGTGACTCCAGGAGATAGTGAAGGATAGGGGAGCCTGGCATGCTGCAGTCCATGGGGTTACAAAGAGTTGGGCACGACTTCATGACTGAATAACAACAGCAACAATAACTTTGGTTAAGATCATTTTCTGAAGGCCTATCTTGCCTTCATAATCCTCCTGGGACTTGTTCTGTAGTAGCTCCCATAAGATTTCATGTGCCAAGGACAAGTAAAGAAAGCATGGGGCCAAAATTATTCAGAAAATGTATGAACGATTGGTAGTTCTGACATTTTTAAAATAAATTAGTTTTATCACATCTTGGTAAAAGATAGTTTCTATTGCAAGTTTATTCATGTGGATCCCCCGTATAATGAAAGAAAACTGCTGTTGTTCAGTCACTGAGTCCTGTCTGACTCTTTGAAACACCATGGATTGCAGCATGTCAGCCTTCCCTGTCCTTTACTATCTCCCAGAGTTTTCTCAAATTGATATTCATTGAGTCAGTGATGCCATCCAACTATCTCATCTTCTGTTGCCCACTTCTTCTCTTGTCCTTAATCATTCCAAGCATCGGGGTCTTTCCCAACAAGTCAGCTCTTCACATCAGATATTGGAGCTTCAGCTTTAGCATCAGTTCTTCCAATGAATATTCAGAATTGATTTCCTTTAGGATTGACCTGTCTGATCTTGCTGTCCAAGGGACTCTCAAGAGTCTTCTCCAGCACCACAGTTCAAAACCGTCATTTTTTTTGGCCTCAACCTTCTTCATGGTTCAACTCTCACATCTGTACATGACTACTGGAAAAACCACAGCTTTGACTAGACAGGCCTTTGTCAGCAAAGTGATGCCTCTGTTTTTAATATGCTGTTTATTTTGTCATAGCTTTTATTCCAAGAAGCAAGCATCTTTTAATTTCATGGCTGCAGACAGTGTCACAGTAATTTTGGAGCCCAGGAAAATAAAGTCTGCCACTTTTTCCATTGTTTCTCCATCTACTTTCCATGAAGTGATGGAACAAACTTAAAAGTACTTAAATCTAGGAAAAGTGTAAAAGAGCAAGCCAGGAAGACTATGAGATTGTCAAAATGGAGTTTCTAGAAATATATAATTAAGAAGATTAATGTCAGGTGTAAAAAATAAGTCAAAGTTTTATTTATGAAAGGTTTTCAAAACAATATCCTAATGCTTTCTATAGCAGTTGGTTCAATTTTTAACAGAATCAAAACATCCTAACACATCTAAAAATAACTTTTCCATGTTAATTCAGCAAGAAATTCAGAGGAGATTCACATTTGTATCTGCTTTTCTTCAAATTAATTTCTCTGCTTTTCCAAATATGGTATGCTATTTCTAGGAACTTTCAGAGTTATAGAATTGTGAATCAACTATTTCAGTAATCTGCTCTAATTTATTGATCATTACATTTCCATTTTTCAGGTGAGAAAATGAGAGATAAAGAGTGCTAGTGACTTGTCCAAAGTCATAAACCTATTATGTAATAGTTATAGAATTATTATGAGCAGCAACATGAAGATATTTACACTTTCTACCTCTTCCTTTCCTTATTTCTTCTTTGTAACCTTTATTATTTCTTTATAATTTCCCCCCCCAAAATCAGTGAAGCAGCCCAAGGAGTGATGCCTCACATATCCTCCGTAAGTCCAACTATCTCTCCCCTAAACAAGTTAAACTTTTGTATTGCCTACTGATTTTGCTTTCCTATGAGCAACTTCTATACCTGTAAAACTTTGGCTGCTCCCATTAGATCTCTCCTACTCAGAAGACTCATTTATGAATCACAATCTTCTTTTGAAGTCTGGGAATGCACATCTGACTATATTTTAACTGATAAAAATAATACAACCTCATGTATTAGATGCTAATAAACTTGCTATATTTTATAGATAATGAAATTGCAAAGCAAAGATCCAAAAATAAAATAATGACATGAAAATTAAGAAAAAAAAATACCATAACATAAACATAATAACAAAAAATTGTTCTATGATGGAAAACACTTTCCAAAAGACAAATATTCTTCCACTCCAACAATAAATCAAAATAAGTAAAAAATAACACAGTAAGTGAACTTTTAAGCAAAGAATGACTTTATCAGAAGTTTCTTTTTCTTCCTCTTCCATCTATTTCCCCTTGGTTTAATCCTATTCTTGTCCTTCTACACTCACCCCAGCTCCATTTTTTCTGAATCATTGCCTCTGACTCTTGTTATTTATTCATTTATTTATTTATTCAAGCATTGACAATTTTGAGACTTTCTCAGCTCAGCAATCTACAGATCATTCATCAGCATGTAAATATCTTTTCAGCAGTGACCTTGGAATTCCCAGAACAACATACTAGTCCATTAGGTCAATATCCATGTTATAGAGCAAATTTAAATCTAGGAAGAAACTTATTTAAAAGGAACATAATCTTTCTGGGTTACATTTTTGTACATTTTGTTACATTATTAGAAAAATGAAAGTAAACACTGAACAAAAGTTTATGAAATCAGCAGGTGGTTGTAAGCCATTCCTTATTCTATATTTATTATTTATTGCCAAAATTGGGATTCACTGCCCAATTTAGATGCATTTTATTTTGCGTGAAAGATATTGCTTGTTGTGGAATGATCTGTTGAATTGCTCAAGTTGCGAGGAGAGTTGCAAAAGAAACCTCCAACCTTATGATTTAAGCATTTCGGTTGTGATACATAATATAAGCCCTTTTGCTAGTATTGTATTATTCTCTCAGAATGGAAGGTCTTTTTTTCTCCCCCTTTATAAACTTCTTAACTACACAAAGCTGCATATTTATGGAAGTCTACTCCGATCTCTTAAACACTGGGCTGAAAGAACATGGTCTGTGAGGAAAGAAAACAACGGTTTTGAATCTTCTTTTATCAACATAACTGCAAGACTTTGTTAGGTTCTTTTCACCTGAATTCCATTTTCCTAAAATGTCTAATGTGAACAATATTTATCTTGCAAGGTCATTTGAAAAGTTATAAACTCTATGCCTAAAATATTCATCACTCAATAATTGGTCATCTTTTCATTACTAGTTTTCCCACTTGCTAATTGTTTTTTTTTTCTTTCTATTTTTATAGTAATTATTTAGCCCAGTCAATCTGTTTGCTTCTATGTTTGTACAGTACCCCATGCTCATTAGAAATAAAATAAGAAAGAAGGATTAAATAATACCTGAGAGGTGCAAGTCCAGAATGCTGAAAGTGAGGAAAAAGGAGTAGTGAAGAACAGAAGACATGATGCAGTCTATGCAAGCAATTCTTTCTTGTTCTGATTATCATTTCATATTGTATAAGGATGAGATACAGCAGATGGATCAACATGTAGGACTTAGGATGGATTGAGAAAAGCACTATTTGAGGTAGTCTTTTACCAGGATATTTATGTACCTGGATCCTTCCTGAATCCCCTCCCTCTTTGTCTTGGTTGCCACATTGGGCTTAATCATCTGGCTCTTTGTTAACACTATATAAGTGTGGTCACACACTGCAGGGGTGTGTTGTTTATGAAAATCTGAAATAACGATGCTCCATTTGGTGAAGGTTGATTCCAATAGAACAAGAAGATGAGAAATGATTGGAATCTCAAAGATCCACGAGGATTATAATCTAGTACAATATTTCTCCCATTATGCTGGGTAAAACTTGAGGAAACATATTTTCTTCTGTTGTTTACAATACTTAATATATTGCCTGAGAGTGAATATTCACCTATAAGATAAATAAATGAAGTAATTAAAGAATAGAAGCAACATCACGGTACCCAGATTATTTCATTCCCTAGAAGATAAAATAAAACAATTAATAAATGGCATATTGAGTGTAAGTTGACTGAGTTAGAAAGCTAATTCAAATTATTATTTGTATCAGTATTGCCAAATAATTGCAATGGATAAATCACCTTTTGATTACCAGAATCAAAGAACCAAAGCAAAGCAATCTAGTCATATGGATACATCAATTGCACTTTGTATCATTAGAAAGATTGCTTCTCTCCCCTTTGCCTGTCTTTCTCTATTTGTGACCTCCTGTAATGTTCTTAGAGTTTTCTTCTCTTATTTAATACATTACTGTCAAATAATTTTCACCATAAAAGCCTGAAAAAAACCAAAATACTATATAAAACACACATTCCTCAGCTCTGGATATATTTCTTTCATTGCCTTCATGTTTTAAAATATTTTGTTTCATTTTGTATATTTATGTGTGTGTGTCACAAATCACTAGGAAACGATTCCAATACCTTACAAAAGCAACTTAAATACCACCTTTATTAATTTTTTAAGGAAAAAAAAGTTTGTAATTCTACAAGGTAGCATGAAAAACATCTAAATTAAAAGTGAGGGGACAAAACCCATGAGAACAATCAAGTGTTATTGAGCATTTATTGGCTCAGAAAAATGTCAACTTTGTTTGTATATGTGTGCTTAGTCATTCAGTTGTGTCTAACTTTTTTCCACCCTTTTGACTGTAGCCCACCAGGCTCCTCTGTCCACGGGATTTTTCAGGCAGGAATACTGGAGTGGTTTGCCAGTTCCTTCTCCACAGGATCTTCTTGACACAGGAATCGAATCTGCATCTCCCGTGTCTCCTCCATTACAAGCAGTTTTTTTACCTGCCTGAGCCATTGGAGATTTATGGATAACATTTAAACGAATACCTACTTCAGGAAAAAAAAAAAAAAGTGTGTCAGTATCCCTTAAGGTGGGGCTTATGGCTGGCGGTTCCTTTTGCGGAGATCTTTGGTAGGTTGACAATTATGTGGCACATGAGCCACTACTAGCTGCTTACCTACTCCACCCTACCTTTCAGTAACAGTCATAGCAAGACCTGACCATTGACTGACATTCCATTTTTTAGCTTTCAAATAAGGGTCCTAATATTAATCTTTGATTCTGGTAGTTTAGCTTACTTTTAAAGCTTCATTCTCAAATAGGGCTTTACCTACCCCAAACTAATGTCTTAGATTTATTTGCTGCTGTTCAGATAGACTTGTGTAAGGGTTTAAATAATTCACTGCAACATTTTAAATGTCTTTACCTACTTGTTGTGTACCAGAAATGCTGTCTTCAAATGCCCCCTCCCTAAAAAAATAATGAATTCAAAGTCTTTTGCTACATAGCCAAATTTTCCAGAAGCAAAGATATAGACGAGCATTTTCTAAACTGAAAAATTACTTTGTGCCATTCAATTTTATCAGAATATCACTCCAGGGAACTATGTTTTTTTAATGCTGAAATTTTGGAAACCTGCATATTTTATCTTTCAGCCTTGTTTTCCACCACCATACTCATTTCTAGTCCCCAAATGCAAATTTAAGTCTCAAAGACCTGCTAAGAAGATATCTGTTGTGTGTTATTTATTTCAGTGCTATCCAACTTCTGTGTTCAAAGAAGACTTGAAGCATATAAGCAGATAAATATTTATCTGTAAATAGATACTGGGAAGGTAGTGGTTCACAAAATTCACTTTGGGAAACACTGGGCTAGATGAAGTTACAGCAGAAAGATGGTGACTACTTTAGAACATTCTTCATGTCTTTTCTCAAAGACCTTGTACCAAAGAAATCATCTCAATATCCTTTGCTTGTTTATATATTTGTACCATGTTGAAATTCTATAGTATGCCTTGCCTACAGTCTTTCATGGTAACTTTATAACACATTATTTAGTAGCAGTGATTCACTTGGAATCATCAGATTTTCATAACAATCTCTTTTCTGAAAAATATTATTTTATGTTGGAGGAGGATTGTTTGTTGCATTAATTTAAGATGTACAGCCATATATATTGTACATCAAAGTGATTCAGTTATACATATACATGTATTTATTTTTATTCCATTTATTTTCCCATTTAGGCTATCATAGAGTATTAAGTGAAGGTCTATTTACTATAAAGTAGATCCCTGTTGGTTATTTATTTTTACTGTAGCATGCTGTAGCAGTATTTTTCTTTTTTGGCTACTCAGTCTGTGAGACCTCAGTTCTCTGACAAGCAATTGAACCCAGGCTATGACAGTTAAAGCCAGGAATCCTAACCACCAGACAACCGAGGGATTTCCCATAACAAATTGGATATTAATATCCTTAATATCAAAATGAGTATTAATATTTATAGATAATGACAGTATAATTCAACTAGCTAAAAAAAATTCCCTCGGTTTATTTAAGTGATCTCACATTTTTCTCATCAAGCTATGGTACCTCCATTATGTATAACCCTCTATAAGAAGACTCTGAGCTTCTAATAGTCATAGATTATCTCAAATTAACATTTGTTTCACCTTCCTCCTCATTAGTTGCATAAATTGCCTTGATAATCTCCTAAAATTATTTCTTAGTGTTTATATTTTTGTATATATGTATATAAATATGTATGCTGCTGATGCTGCTAAGTCACTTCAGTTGTGTCCAACTCTGTGCAACCCCATAGATGGAAGCCCACCGGGCTCCCCCATCCCTGGGATTCTCCAGGCAAGAACACTGGAGTGGGTTGCCATTTCCTTCTCCAATGCATGAAAGTGAAAAGTGAAAATGAAGTTGCTCAGTCGTGTCTGACTCTTAGCGACCCCATGGACTGCAGCCTACCAGGCTCCTTTATCCATGGTATTTTCCAGGCAAGAGTACTGTAGTGGGGTGCCATTGCCTTCTCCAAAATATGTATGCATGCATGTTAATTTCTTATAGATAAATTTATTACCAGAAAATGTTAGTAAAGAAAAAGTGTGGAGAAATCTTATCCAAATGGTTATCTAAGTGCTATATAAATGCAATTTAAACAGAGAAAGCAAGAAAATTCCATAAAAGCATCTACTTTTTCTTTTTGACTATGAGAAAGCATTTGACTTTTTGGATCCCACAAGCTGTAGAAAATTCTTAAAGAAATGGGAATACCAAATCAAGTAACCTTCTCCTGAGAAACCTGTCTCCGATTAAAACTTGACATAAAACAGCAGATTAATTTAAAATTTGGAAAGAAGTATGACAAGGCTGTATATTGTCACCTTGTTTATTTAACTTATATGTAGAATGCATCATGCGAAATGCCAGGCTGGATGAAGCACAAACTGGAATCAAGATTGCTAGGAGAAAAATAACCTCAGATATGCAGGTGACACCAACCAAATAGCAGAAAGTGAAGAGGAACTAAAGACCCTCTTGATGGGAGTGAAAGAGGAGAGTGAAAAATCTGGTTTAAAACTCAACATTCAAAAAACTAAGATCATGGGACCTGATCCCATCAATTTGTAGCTAATAGAAGAAAAAAATGGAAACAGTGACATATTTTCTTTTCTTGGGTTTCAAAATCACTGCAGATAATGACACAGCCATAAAATTAGAAAATTCTTGCTTCTTGGAAGGAAAGCTATGACAAACTTGGACAGAATATTAAAAAGCAAATATATCACTTTGCCAACAAATGGCCATATAGTCAAATCTATGATTTTTCCAGCAGTCATGTAAAGATGTGAGATTTGGTCAGTAAAAAGAGCTGAGTGCTGAAGAATTGATGTTTTCAAATTGTGGTGCTGGAGAATATTTTTGAGAATCCCTTAGACAGTAAGGCGATCAAACCAGTCAATCTTAAAGAAAATCAACACTGAATACTCATTTGGAAGGACTAATGCTGAAGCTGAAGCTTTAACAACACTTTGGCCACCTGATGTGAAGAGTCAACTCATCGGAAAAAACTCATAATTCTGGAAAAAAATTGAGGGCAGAAGAAGATTTCAGAAGAGGATGAGATGGTTAGATAGCATTACCAACTCAATGGACATAAACTTGAGCAAAGTCTGGGAAATGGTGGAAGACAGGGAAGCCTTTCAAGCTACAGAACACGGAGGTCATAGAGTCAGACACAATGACTGAACAACAATGAAATCTAAATGGTGGATTGGGTATATCACTAGAACAAATCTCATATGACCTGGAAATAGGAAAATAGAATATTCAACAGGCATTCTTATGTTATGATCAGACATTTCAAATTATGTTCCTGATTCTAAATTTTCTTTTTTATCCATTTTCTCTATTTTTAAGTTCGCTTGTTTGTTTTTGTCCTAAAATAAGTCATAATTTGACCATTGGCAGTTTATAAAGTTAAGACAACCAACATGTTTGACACTATATGTATATATATAACCTTGTACATGGTAACAAAACTGCCATAGTTTACATCAGTATTATTCAATAAAACACCAAAGTCATTTCTATTAACATGTATGTGATTTTCAACTCAGTATCTCAGGTTTAATAAACCAAGGGAGTAGCTTAAGTTGCACTGCATATATCATCAAAATTTTTCAGCCTCCCATTAATTCTCACATGGCCTGATCTCTTCAGACCTACACAGTATGTTTATTTGAACAGAATATTTTCTCTGAAACCTTATAAAAAATGTTCTTTAAGGTATTTAATCTAAGTTTTATTCACAGAGGGTTTTGAATTTTGATTGAGGACTTTTCAAAAGGTTTAATACTACAAATAATAAACATAATAGGAAGAGAAGGGATTATTTGCAAGAAATGTACCTTCTGAGAGTTCTTTAGAACACAGTGTTTGAACATTTACTGCTATTAATTGGAGGAACTGGCCATGAGGTGCATTAGAGTGCAGATGCTAGTCTTTCATCTAGAACTATACTCTGGTGGAGAAATTAATTTCATACATGATTCCTAAACCAAGAGACATGTATTACCCAGTAGAGTTGGAAGAAAAGATTGTGACAAGAGAAGTTCTGTGAGAAGAGAGGCAGATAACAAGGGAAAGAATAATTGAAATTTCAAATATAACTTCTTTCATCTAATATGACTTCTTAACATTTTTGAAATGACTGTCACCACTTTTAGTTGCAAAGCATATCTGAAGGGCACATCTTAAAGTGAATTAATATGAACTGCAATATTAACTGTGAATGTACTTTATCCAGGATGACTGGTTGAGAGTAGAAAAAGTAATATAAAAGTGTTTAGTAGTATACATGTTTCAATGCCATTCTCCCAAATCATCCCATCCCATCATAGCGCCAGTCTATGTTCAATACAGGATACAGGATGTTTTGGGCTGGTGTACAGGAAAATCCGGGGAGATGGTGTGGGGTGGGAGGTGGGAGGGGGCTTCGGCATTGGGAGATCATGTACACCTATGGCTGATTCATGTCAATGTATGGCAAAACCATTACAGTATTGTAAAATAGAATAAAGTTTTAAATTAATTAAAAAAGTCTTTAGTAGCAGAATTGAATTAATGGAGTGACGAAACAGAAAACAGTTAACATGTAAAATTATAAAAAGGTAGTGCCTGATACATGAGTATGACTCCAATCATTTTTTTTTTCTATTTATATCTTAGCTGTTTAGAAAAGTGACACCTTTTCCCTGGCATATGTGTTCCAAGAAAACTGTGCTACATATGAAACAACTTTCCTTGAAGGGCTTCCCAGATATACTGTCTATGTTAGTAGCTAGTATAAGCCATTGAAGAAATAAGCTATTGAGTAGAAATTACTTGCTGCCTAAATTATTCCTTATTGCTGAAAGTAAAAATATACCTCTTATAAACATCCATACTCAAAGCAAAAGGCTACGTCTACTCACAGACAGACTAGTGACTAAAATGTGCTAAATATCCAGGTGATATGGTGTCATGGTGATAACTCTGATATGTGGAAAAAAACAAATGACTAAAGTGCACATATGCATTTCCCAAAGAGTATTGTATTTTCAAGGTTTTTCTTGCAATGTCAACCAAAACGAGCATGGCAGTATATATAAAGCAGTTTTCAGGAAGGATCATGCTATCAGCATTTTATATTTGTTTTTTAAATTAATGTATTTTTATTGAAGGATACTTGCTTTACAGAATTTTGCTGTTTTCTGTCAAACCTCAACATGAATCAAATATAAGTATATGTATATCCCCTCCCTTTTGAACCTCTCTCCCATCTCCCTCCCCATTCCAGCCCTCCAGCAATTTATATTTGTGATACTAGTTTATTTGTCCATCATTTTGAAATCTGTAACCTTAGACACATCATATATCTTTATACTGTGGGCGTAGAACAGTGAGGGAGAGAATTATGTTTATTTTATTATTATTATTTTTTACTTGAAGTCTCTCACCTATCGACAATGAATTACAGGTGACAAAAGATGGTGAAACAAATGGAGTCAGAGAAGGAGTAGGATTTTTCTAACAAGGGAGCAGAATACAATTGAATACACTATGTGGGCTCACGTTGTGTAACCATCAAAGAACCAGAAGTCTGAGTAGAGAATCTTTGAGCAAGAATAGCTGAATAAGTAGCAAAACTGAGTAATTAATGTCAGTGTTATCAGAAGAGCTGTCTCACTGATATATGCAGATACAACAGAGCATATGAGAGTCACTTCACTGGGAAGGAAAGAAACCTGCACAAAGAAGTGAATGTGATTAAGACCTCATTCCTAGAAAACTCCCTCATGTTTCTAATATAAAACATGGGATATTTAAACCAAGAGTGCTGAGAAAATTAACCTAAGTAGATGTACTCATACTATCACTTACCAGTCATTAAAAATTTTGTTAAGTAGTCTATACTTTGTAACAAGGTATATGGGGCACCAGACGGCTTCCCAGGTGACTCAGTGGTAGAGAATCTGCCTGCCAATGGAGGAGATACAGAAGTCTCAGGTTCAATCCCTGAGTCAGGAAGATTCCCCTGGACCAGAGAATGGTAACCCACTCTAGTATTCTTACCTGGATAATTCCATAGAAAGAGGATCCTGGCAGGTTGCAGTCCACAGGGTCACAAAAAGTCAGACATGGCTGAGTGACCAAGCATTATACATGAGGCACTAGACAATTTGTCCCAAATTATGTCAACGTCATGCCAAAGGATTCTAGAAGTGTCTATTGATATTTCTTCCAGGAGGTCAATCATAATTTAATTTCTAATTATTTCTCCTTTGTGTCATACTCTTCCAAAGTTTTCCAACTTTGGCCAAGTTTTTCTCTTTGCCTAACTTATCTTACCCATTCTGCTGTTTAGAAACTTAAATCATTTGTATAAAGTCTTTAGAAGACCAAGCTTAAAATTTTTCTCTTATGTGATCCCTTCACTGATGATCCATTTTATGTAGTGACAAAAATCGTTATCCTTATCTTTTTAGAATACTTAACACAGCTTTTCTTTTAAAATTTGTTTGCATGTGTCCCTTTTCTAATATATGTCTTATTGCATCTAATATAGAGATTGTGTCCTTTTTATCATTATGTCCTTAAAGAAGTGAGCCGAATACATAGTATGGTACATATTATTAAATAAATATGTATTGTATAAATACAATAAT
The DNA here is from genome assembly GCA_006408675.1 of Madoqua kirkii. Taxonomy (NCBI): domain Eukaryota; kingdom Metazoa; phylum Chordata; class Mammalia; order Artiodactyla; family Bovidae; genus Madoqua; species Madoqua kirkii. Next base: position 1,559 of record SJYC01032407.1, on the reverse strand, counting down.
AAATTAATCTTATTCCCAGTCCTAATGTTGTATGAATAGTTGAGGAATTCCCTCTCACTTCTTATACTGCATCCTTCTGAAATATGAAAGGTCAGATTGCATAGCAGAAAGTAAACTGTTTAGGTAAACAAGCTGCCTCATGAGTTGACTGAGATGTAGTTATTAGATACTATGCAACCTGAAGAAAATCACAATGCTTCTAGTCTCAAAGGGAGCTCGACCTTTTAAGACCTCTCCAGTTAGAAGCCTTTACATTCTTTTGAATATGTGATCCATTTGACTTGGGTCACCAATTTTAGGCTCTCAAATAATTAGTTGTGAATATATTAATAATAGATATTTGAATGTCTTTTAGACAAACTTACAATATATAAACTATATAGCTAAACACCATGGAAAGTTACTCTAAGTTGTAGTTTTAAAAAAAGATGGTGGCAGAATTATTAGTTTTTATTTCTTAGCTATAAAATTCAAGTAATACTGTTCTGAAACAAAACAAAATGGTACTTATTATTTTGAACACTAAACTGAAAAAAGATATGGGGGAAATTATTCTATATACCAAAGAATAAATGCCTACATATACACACACACACACACACACACACACACACACATGTCAGAAACTTAGCTTATGTAGCACAAGGAGCCAAGTGCTCATTGACTGGTACTCAAAAAACTTGAGCAAACTTATCATCAAGAAGTTAATCATACTCTGAAGTAGCAGATAATTTCCCCTTCATGCTACTTTTCTATAAACAGGTAGAATGAGAACCGTGGACCAAAATTATCCTTTAACTCCTTTAGAGCTTGTATGTGTTCAGTTGCACCGTTGGGTTCTACACTTTGCAACCCCATGGACTGTAGTCCACCAGTCTCCTCTGCCCATGGAATTTTCCAAGCAAGAATACTGGAGTAGGTTGCCATTCCCTTCTTCAGGGGATCTTCCAGAATTAGAGATTGAACCTGGATCTCCAGGATCTCCTGTATTGGCAAGCAGATTTTTTACCATTGAGCCACCTTTATAACTTACAGTTTTGATTATTCCACATTTTATGAAGTAAAATCTAAACACAGATCTGTGAATTCCTGATAGTCTCATTAACGTATACTTTCTGCTGGTTAGAAAGTGTGTTGATGTTGTTTAACAGATGAGGATTGCAAGCTTTACCATTACTTAGTGTGCTTAATTTGCTAGTTCTGATCCTTCTTAGCATGAAAACAAGATGAAACAAATGTCATTGTCACATATTATTTGGCCATGGAGAAATAAGTTTATGAGTTTTTGTGCAGATCTGCAAAAAGTCATGATCATACTTTGGATAAATGATCAATGCAGTTAAGGAAGACTGACTCTTCAAGCTATGGAATTCACTTGCAAATAATGTCAACATTTTTCATTCAAATCCTCTAAACATATTCCATTATTGATAGCTATCTATCCTGCCATGCTAATGAAACATAAACATGCCACAGACTCTAGCAAAAAAACTCTGTTGATGATGTCCAAATTAATATATTCACCAATACTGGGTAAGGGGGCTGAGTGTGTTGCATAA
>SJYC01032406.1:0-36965 GCA_006408675.1 Madoqua kirkii | reverse complement strand
CCCTAAATTGAAAAGGACATCTTTTTGGGTGTTAGTTCTAAAAGGTCTTGTAGGTGTTCATAGAACCGTTCAACTTCAGCTTCTTCAGTGTTAGTGGTCAGGGCATAGACTTGGATTACTGTGATATTGAATGGTTTTCCTTGGAAACGAACAGAGATCATTCTGTCGTTTTTGAGATTGCATCCAAGTACTGCATTTCAGACTCTTTTGTTGACTATGATGGCAACTCCATTTTTCTAAGGGATTCCTGCCCATAGTAGTAGATATAATGGTCATCTGAGTTAAATTCATCCATTCCAGTCCATTTTAGTTCGCTGATTCCTAGAATGTTGACGTTCACTCTTGCCATCTCCTGTTTGACCACTTCCAATTTGCCTTGATTCATGGACCTGACATTCCAGGTTCCTATGCAATATTGCTCTTTACAGCATTGGACCTTGCTTCTATCACCAGTCACATCCAAAGCTGGATATTGTTTTTGCTTTGGCTTCATCCTTTCATTCTTTCTGGAGTTATTTCTCCATTGATCTCCAGTAGCATATTGGGTACCTACTGACCTAGGAATTTCCTCTTTCAGTATCCTATCATTTTGCCTTTTCATACTGTTCATGGGGTTCTCGAGGCAAGAATACTGAAGTGGCTTGCCATTCCCTTCTCCAGTGGACCACCATGTGTCAGACCTCTCCACCATGCTTGCCCATCTTGGGTGGCCCCACAGAGTGTGACTTAGTTTCATTGAGTTAGACAAGGTTGTGGTCCTAGTGTGATTAGACTGACTAGTTTTCTGTAATTATGGTTTCAGTGTTTCTGCCTGCTTGCAACACTTACCATCTTACTTGGGTTTCTCTTACCTTGGGCGTGGGGTATCTCTTCATGGCTGCTCCAGCAAAGCACAGCCGCTGCTCCTTACCTTGGACGAGAGGTATCTCCTCACTGCCACCCCTCCCGACCTTGAACATGGAATAGTCTTATTGCCAAATTCAGACTTATATTGAAGAAAGTGAGAAAAACCACTAGACCATTCAGGTATGATCTAAATCAAATCCCTTATGATTATACAGTGAAAGTGAGAAATAGATTTAAGTGACTAAATCTGATAGACAGAGTGCTTGATGAACTATGGACAGAGGTTTGTGACATGGTACAGGAAACAAGGAACAAGACCATCTCCAAGAAAAAGAAAAAAGAAAATAAAATTCTGAACACAGGATTATTATCAAATAAGGGCACAGCAGTCATATACAACTAAGTTTAAATTTCAGTTGTTGTTTTTTTTTTAACAGAATTGAATCCAGGATATCAGAGAAGAAATAAAATTCTCCTCTGTTTGAACAGTTCACCCAAGCTCTAAGGTGATACAGCCTTGCTGGGTGAAACTACCTGGATGGGATAATGATGACATCCCCTCTATCTATAACCTTGGGCAAGTCACTTGACTTCTCTGAGCTACTAATTCTTTGTATTTCTGAACCCTCCAAAAATCATATCTCTCAGGAGTATGAAGTGGGCCCTTCAAATGTCAGCTCTTGTCCTCCCCAAAGAGAACAAATCAAAACAAAACAAAAAAAAACCCCTCTCTATTCCACACCTGGCATTTCAACCTAAAACAACCATTTCCCCCAGCTCTGCCCCCTCCCCATTGGTAAAGTTGAGCACACAATCACATGTGCTTTGGCAAGGCAGAGTGTTTTTTCAGCTGAAATGGTAGTGGTTCAATTAGCTTAGCAGTTTGCAAAGAAGATTCATTCAAAACACTGAAAAGCAAACATTGGCAAAATGGAAAGTTATTTCCTAGCTTACTTTGAAGATATTTTAGACACCAAAGCCCAACAGAAAAAGAGCTAGAAGACAGTTCCTTGGTCCAACTGAAGTAGAAGTAGCCTCAGATTAAATGAATTCATACAGAAACAAGGGTATTTCACACTTGGATTGTAAGGTTGCAGGTTCCTGTGTGGGCTTCCCTGGTGGCTAAGTCAGTAAAGAATCCACCTGCAATGTGTGAAACAGGTTTGATCTTCCCTAGGTTGGGAAGATCCCCACCAAGACGTAGGGTGCTGGGCCCAGGCATTCCCTCATCATTTCTTATTCTTCTATTTAATATTTATCTTTTCCTTCCCTTCTTTGTATTAAATGGCTTAATTTAGTTATTCCCCCTTGTGACATGAAAGCTAGCTGGAGGCAGAATTGTTGTTGTTGTTCCGTCACTAAATCGTGTCTGACTCTTTGAGACCCATTGACTGCAGCACACCAGGCTCCTCTGTCCTCCACTATCTTCTGGAGTTTGCTCAGATTCATGTTCATTGAGCTAGTGATGCTGTTTAACCATCTCATCCTCTGCCACCCCTTTCTCCTTTTGCCTTCAATCTTGCACTGCAAATCAAAGAGAGTGATTGGCAGATGGGCAGGTGATCAGAAAGAAAGCAGAAATTCCAGGCCTTTGAGTACAATTCCATATGCAACCAAAGTTAGCCACTTGAGATAGCTGGGCTGGAGTCAGACTCTGGGTTTTTACTGTAACTTCACAAAGGAATACTTATCCCCTCTGTGCCTCAGTTTTTTACCTTCGAAATGAGAAGCATGTCTTCTAGCTCAGAACTATATTCAGAATTGACGTCAGGGTGACATGTTAAAAGCGGAACACTAGAGGGACTTCCGTGACAATCCAGGGGTTAGACTTCACCTTCCAGTGGAGGAGTGCAGGTTTAATCCCTGGTAGGGAAGGTAAGACCCCACATGCCTCGTGATCAAAAAACCAAACCATAAAGAACAGAAGCAACATGTAACAGATTCAATAAAGACTTTAAAAATAGTCCACATCAAAATAATCTTTTAAAAGTAGTTGAACACTTGACTATAACTGGCTTTCCTTTCTCTCCAAAAATCATGTGATGGGTACAGACAGCAAAAGGAGTCGATGACAGAAGGTAAAACCAAAGGGACACCTCCTGAGCATCTCATCTGTGTAGAACCTTCCATGCACCCAATCTAACTAGATGCCTGGGCTCACTCCTGGGTCCCTGCAATGGCCACACTTGTGCCTGTATGACCCGAGAATGAGTGTCTCACTAAATGCTGCCTGTCATCTCCCTGCAAGCCTCCCCTCAACCAACTCCCATTCTGCATGCTCCTTAACAGTGGAAAGAGGAAGTCCTGTTGAGACAGGGAACATTTGCATTTCTGTGGGTGAGAATACTCATGACATTCTTATAATCCGTTTGGAATTATAGCACTGATCACATGTTATTGATTGATTTTTAGACAGTAAGCTCACATAGGACAGGAACTGGGCCTCTTAGAAGCATTAACTCTAATATTATGGCTCATTGGTCCTCAAGAAATGCCCTTTAAATAAAACAGCTCGGGTGGGTTAGGAAGATAACCTATCCTGTTACACTGCTACTAAGGGAATGGTCTGGGATTTACACTTACTTGCCCAGTTTAGGCAGACAAGACCATTCTAGAATTCAACTGGCCTAGCACCAGAAGGGGCTGACAGTCAGATTCTGATCCTATTGCTAAGTCCTAGTTTTTGCATCCAGAAAAGAAAGCAAAAGGGAAAGTCGCTCAATCGTGTCTGACTCTTTGAGACCCCATGGACGATACAGTCCAAGGAATCTCCAGACAAGAATAGCGGAGTGGGCAGCCTTTCCCTTCTCCAGGGGATCTTCCTCAACCCAGGAATGGAACCCAGGCCTCCCACATTGCAGGCAGATTCTTTGCCAGCTGAGCCACCATGGAAGCCCATAAACCAGGAAACTAGGGCATCCGGAAAATGGGAAGCTAACTCCTGTCCTGCTATTCCCAAGGTTCTTTACTGCTAGTGGTGAATGTATCCAAGGGCTTCCCAGGTAGCTCAGTGGGTAAAAAACCCACCTGCCCATTCGGGAGACATAAGAGACTCAGGTCTGATCCATGGATTGGGAAGATCCCCTGGAGGAGGGCATGGTAACCCATTTTGGTATTCCTGTCTGGAGAATCTCATGGACAGAGAGGAGCCTGGTGGGCTACAGTCCGTAGAGTCACCAAAAGTTGGACAACAGTGAAGCAACTGAGCACACATACACACACAGCCAAAGTCAGTGGTTCTTATCAGAGATACACTGAGGACCAGAGGAGGAACTTAGAAAAGGTACCAAAAAGACTGATGGAACTAAATCATTTATTTTGTGCAATATCCAGACACCTGAACCCTGCCTCCTGCGATCTTTCACACAAGAGTCTTCCAGATGGCACTGGATGAAGGGAGACAGGGAGCCAGAGCTGTCCTACCCAGAAATCCAGTCCAGGAGCCAAAGTCACTTTCTTCTCTGCATACAATCTCCTTGCTTGTGCCTTGTTTTCCAGAGCTGTGTGTTACACCAGCATACAGCGAGATGCAATTAAAATGTGTGTCATGAAGCGTAAGTATCTCTACACTCTAATTACAGGTTAATAGAATGGACCCAGAAAGATCACCTAATTAATCTTGGAAGGAGATGCGTATGTTTAACGATCTTTCAATAAAGGTGCTATGCTCCTCCAAGAAGATTGTATTGTAAGGAGCTTAATTTCAGGAAAGGAAATTCATTTCTGAATGAATGAATACATACCATCAACATCAAACTCATCAAATATTAGAGCCCATCATTTTTTTTGGTCAATTCCTGTTTGTGAGTGCTACTGATATTGTGAAAGTCTTTAATCTCCCCAATTTGAAATACACATGTTTTACATTTGAAACATTCATTCAGCACTTAATTACTGAGTGTATTCAAATTGCAATTATGGCCAGGAACCAATAATTAGATGTGTCAACGTCACCTGAATCCTGGTGGTGACTCTCCCGACCGATCTGTTTCAATCGTCTCCTAAATAATATCTTTTGCTCAGATTTCTCCCAGTTGTAATCGAACCACAGGCAAGGGCAGTGAACATTTTGGCCTGATGATAAATGTTGTTCAGTAGCTAAGTTATGTCCAACCTTTTGTGACGTCATGGACTACAGCACTCCAGAATTCCCTGTCCTTTACCATCTTCTAGAGTTTGCCCAAACTCACGTCCTCTGATTTGGTGATGCCATCCAACCATCTCATCCTCTGTCATCCCCTCTCCTCTTCCCAGCATCAGGGTCTTTTCCAATGAGTCAGCTCATTGCATCAGGTGGCCAAAGTATTGGAGCCTCAGCTTCAACATCAGTCCTCCTGATGAACACCCAGGACTGATCTCCTTTAGGATGGACTGGTTGGATCTCCTTGCAGTCCAAGGGACTCTCAAGAGTCTTCTCCAGCACCACAGTTCAAAAGCATCAGTTTTTCAGCACTCAGCTTTCTTTATGGTTCAACTCTCATATCTGTACCTGACTACTGGAGAAAGCATGGCTTTGACTATATGGACCTTTGTCGACAAAGTGATGTCTCCACTTTTGAATATGCTGTTGAGGTTGGTCATAGCTTTTCTTCCAAGAAGCAAGCATCTTTTAATTGCATGGCTATGGTCACTATCTAAAGTGATTTTGGAGCCCAAGAAAATAAAATCTGTCACTATTTTCACTTTTCCCCCATTCTTTTGCTATGAAGTGATGGGCCCCAATGCCATAATCTTAGGTTTTTTGAATGTTAAGTTTTAAGCCAGCTTTTTCACTCTCCTCTTTCACCTTCATCAAGAAGTTCTTTAGTTTCTCTTTGCTTTTTTCCTGACTTTAACAACGCAGATGATTCTCTCTGCATAAAAGAGTGAGCTCAGATTCCTCATATGGTCTTCAAGACGTGTGGAAGGTCTTTCTTATTTATTTTTTTAATATAAATTTACAATCCAAATGGAGGCTTGAAGAAACACTAGCGCATATCTGCACGTGCTCCTCTTGCTCTTCGGCAACCGTGAGGACACTCTGGGTGTAAGCCTGCTGGAGGATAAGCATACAGCAGATGCACCTTAAGCAAAGCCAGTGACCAGCTGACCCACGGATGTCAGCAGACCGGCAAGATCATCAGAACTGTGTTGTCTTCTCTCATTTGACCCAGATATGTGGGCAATAATAACCTAACCTTTCATTGTGGGTTTTGTAGCTTTTTGTTTTGCAGCATTGTTGATGTCATTGATAAGTGAAACAAAACCGCTCAGTTGTTGTAAAGGTAAATAGGTTGCATGGGAACATGTTTAGCTCAACAGTTGGTATCCTTCAAGCTCTCTTTAAATGTTACTGTTGCAACTTTCGACATTGCTCCAGGTTGTTTTCCAGAGAGGCATCTTTAGGAATTTGCCTCAGAGTCAGTCCCTTTCTCATTGGTTCTGCTCCTTCCTCTCAGCCCACAGCATGAAACTGACCCTCAATTTTTAGTAAATTATGATCAAAGGAGCAGGAGGCTACCTGTAAACTCCCAACTTGGAACTCTAGCAGAGCTTTCAAGTCAACAGGTTCTGCAGAACATCTACTGTTCTTCATGCAAAGACTCATCATTAATTCAAAGAATGTTACTGAGCCAGTGTTATCTTGTAACATGCATATGTGCCCAGTTGCTTCAATTGTGTCTGACTCTGCGATCCTGCGGACTGTGGCCTGCCAGGCTCTTCTGTCCATGGGATTCTCCAGGCAAGAATGCTGGGGTGGGTTTCCATCCCCTCTTCCAGGGGATCTTTCTGGCCCAGGGATTAAGCTCATGTCTCCTACATGGCAGGCAGATTCTTTACCTACTGAGCCACCTGGGAAGCCCATGTTGTAACATATTGTGTGTATAAAGGCAAACAAGACACAGTCCCTGCTTTCTTGGAACAAAAAGAATTTTGATATACTAGTGACTCCCCTTAGTTATTCACTTAATTTATTCATTAATTCACTTAACATTAGTGAACAGCAATTAGCACTGGAATTGCAATAGGACACACTTACCATTTTTTGAAATTTAATGAATTCCTAAATTTTATATAAAACATTCAGATGTTGAAATGTTGAACCAAATCTGAAAAAAATCTTCAAGCTTTGTGTGGGTCCAACAAACAAAAATTATCAAGTGTCACTGTTTGAGATACTGCTTTGTAATACTCATTGAAATTATCTGTGTGCATTTTATCTCCCCTTTTAAACTGTTAATTCACTTAAGAGGGGATCAGTGAGTCCATCATGCTCTCTCCCAGGTGTTAAGCATTGTGTTTGCAACTAAGAGATGTCTGTGGATCTTCATGAAATGGCTACTAAAACACAGTCACTATAGTCAAGGAATCACAAAGTGGTCACAGAGATAAGACAGGTAAGACATGTTCACAAATATCTACTACATGTTAATATCTATTTTGAAGGCAATGACAATAATTACTGCCATTTATCGAGCCCCTATTATATACAAGGGCTTGCTCTAAGTCTGGAGATATGTTCCTATTTTAAATGTCCCAGAACCTCTGCAAAAAGTTGAAATCCAAATGCACTTGTGTTCTGAGGCCACTTGTCCTGAAATTTCAAGTATAAAATGGCTTATACCTCACTCCCCATAAAGTAGTTAACCCACTCTCTACCACCAGAGATCCCAAAATTTCACTTCCCATTCAATTCATGCTCCTGTTTTCTCCCTCTGCTAGCCTCTAGCTCACACTTGTGTCTCATTTCCCACAGTTGATTTATTCTTATAATAAGCTGTTATCAGCTATCAAGACAGCCTTTTCCTTCTTTAGTTCTCCAAAGTGATCATAAAATATATACTTTTCAGAGATTGCTAAAGATTTGAGATTAACAAGTAAGGATTTAATTGAACACAACTTAGAATGAGTTCCCTAATATATACATACATATATATATATATATATAATATTTAAATATAAACATTTTAAAATACATTATATATCTGTACATACTTTACTGAAAATCTCTTTGCCTGAGAAATATTGGGAAATATCATAGCCTTCTTTTCATTCCTGGTAACTTTCTATCAACCTGCACAGGGCCCCCTCTCTTAGAACCATCTCAAATATCTTGAGCTCTGCTCCATATACAACATTTCCACAACCACTTCCAGCTTCCTCAACTGCCTTCAGGAACTGCTAATTCATATCAAGTCCTTAGCAGAAAAAATCACTTGTGATGGTTAATTTTGTGTGTCATCTTGTCTGGACTATGGCACCTATTTCTTTGGTCAAGCAGCACACTATAAGAGAGTTTTTAAGAGAGGACTAACAGTCGATCCTAGAGAAGACCAACCCTGAATATTCATTAGAAGGACTGATGCTAAAGCTGAAGGTCCAGTATTTTGGCCACTTGATATGAAGAGCCAACTCACTGGAAAAGACCCTGACGCTGGGAAAGAGTGAAGGCAGGAGGAGAAGTGAGTGACAGAGGATGAGATGGGTGGATGGCAACATCAACATAATGTACACAAGTTTGAGCAAACTCTGGGAGGTAGTAAAAGACAGGGAGGCCTGATAGGCTGCAGTCCATGAACTTGCAAAGACTCAGGGACTGAATAACAACAACAGCAGCATTTAATTCAATGGATAATCCTCCATTTGTGTGGGCCTCTACACATCAGTTGAGAGCCTTAAAGAGAAAAGCTTGATGGCCCCCAATGAGGAAGGATGGCTCCAGACTTGTCTTTGGACTCAAGACTGCAACATCAACTCTTGGTACAATCTTCAGGCTGCCTCACTGATGATTTCAGACTTGCAAATCCAATAACTGCATGAGCCATTTTTCTGTGTCCTATTACTTTTTGTTCCTCTAGAACCTTGACTATTTTGTCTTTGCTCTTGGCATTTCTCTGAGGATAAGAAGGTCATCACAATTTGCACTCAATTAGATTTTATCAAGATATATTGACAAATATAGCCCACTCACCCTAAAGATGCTTTTGAATCCCTAAGAGATCAGAACAAAGTGTAGGCAGATGGCTGTTGAAGAGCATTTTCCCTCTTAAATAGAGTTTAGCTTTGTTTTTGTTCGCTGAGTTATAAAGTAGAAAAAATGAAACTCAGAGGGTTGAGATCAATCCCCCCGAGCTATTCTGGACTTATCAACTTCAAAGTTCATGTCCCTCCACCACACATCACTGCCCCAGTGATGTCAAAGGAACTAAGAAAGAGAAAATATTTTGCATCTAGGAAAAGCTTTACTGAGAGATGCAGGCTCTCGGACCCTGAAGGAGGAGTTTTCCATTCCAAGGATGATGGGCAGGATGCTGGCAAGAAGAAAGGCAAGGAGGAGGAGAAGTAAAGGTTGATTCAGAGAAACAGAAGATAAAAGTATCTGTCTGAAATACAGAGTTCACTCTGAGAATACCATTAGAATAATTTAGACAGCCAGTGTGGTCATGACCAGGGAAGAACATGAATGCCAGCCCAGTAACTATGGTTAAAAAAAAAAAAAAAAAAAAAAAAAACTAGCACAGGTAGTATAGTATTCAAATCTTAAGTGCCCTGTGTACAGTGTCACAGGTCGTCTAACTCTGAAACTACCTAGAAGAAAGGACATGAAGAGCCCTAATTGCATAGAAATCAAGACGATGACAAAGACATAATTCATAATTTGCAACCCCTCTTGCATATTAAGTAACCTGCACAGCATATCAACTTGAAGGTCATTTTTAGAATGTGAAAGGCACTTTGCAAAGTTAAGCTGTTTTTCTATCAAGCTTCCAAAAACTCTGTGCAGATGTATTATGAAGCATCTATAAAGATGTTACTCATGAGGAGGTGTCTGTAGTAGGTGAGATTACAAGGCACTCTGCTCACCTGAAATCGCCGCTCCCTCCTGAAAGATGCTACCCAAAACCCCAGTGTGTGTGTGCTTAGTTGCTCAACCTTGTTCAACTCTTTGCAACCCCGTGGACTGCAGGCTGTAATTCCTCAGTCTATGGAATTTTCCAGGCAAAAATACTTGAGTGGGTTGCCATTTCCTCCTCCAGGGATCTTGCTTACCCAGGGATCAAATTCAGGTGTCCTACACTGGCAGGCGAATTCTTTACCCTGAGCCACCTGGGAATACCCAAAATCCCAGATTTGAAGCTACCTTCCTGAGCTTGAGTCTTTGGTCCTTGAGAGATGTCCTCTTATGCTTAGAGTTCTTTATGCCTTCTCATCTCCCTTGAAAGATGAGACAAATGAATCAAACAGTAATCAGCATGTACAGCATCTTCCAGGTGGTAGAAAAGGCATTGTTTGTCTCCATCCTGACGTTTTCCCTCGAATTCTCTCTCCTTAAGCTTGGCCATTATGTTGCCACACATGTACTCTGCTTCCTCTCCCCTTTACCCCACTAAACTTTTCACAGGTTGATCCTTCTGTCTGAAAGGCTTCCCTTCTAGTCTTCTTTCCCATTTATTTCCTGCTCATCATCAATTAAAAGGCTGCTTTTACAGGAAAGCCCTTCATGGTGGTTGGACCTGGGTTAGCCTGCTGGATTGCACTCTCATGAACAATATAGGTAATCTCTCATCTCTAGCATCCCTCAGGGTCTTCATGCACACCTGTCTCCATCTGATTTTTTATTCTTCCTTCAGCACCAGAATGTTACCTGACACCTGCTGCCTCCCAACCCCACTGACGCCCCACACTGACTATTCTGACTGCTTTGCCTTTGATTCTATTACTTTGAATCACTTATATACTGTGGGAGCCAGATGTCTTAGTTTGTCCATGCAGTTATAACCAAATACCATAGACCAGGTGGTTTACAAACAACAGAAATCTATTTCTCACAGTTCTGGAGGCTGGGAAATCCAAGATCAATGCCCTAGAAGATTAGATGTCTGGTGACAGCCTCCTCCGGGATTGCAGACTCCATCCCTATGCTTCACTTAGCAGGAGAAGTGAGAAGCTTTGTGACATTTCTTGTATAAGGATGTGAATCCCATTCATGAGATTTCCATCCTCATTACCTCATGATTTCCCAAAGGTCCCACCTCCAGATACCCCTGAGTTGGGGGAGCGAGTTGCAGTATATGAATTTGGGAGGACAAATATTCAATCTAAAACAACAGAATAATGACACCCCCAAAGACCTGCTCACACCAATCCCCAGAACCTTTGAATCTGTCATCTCATGTGGTGAAAAGAGCTATACTGATGTGATTATTTTAAAGATCTTGAGACAGATAATTCTGGATGTTCTCAGGGGCTTCCCTGGTGGCTCAGACAGTAAAAAGTCTGCCTGCAATGCAGGAGACCTGGGTTTGAAGCCTGGGTTGGGAAGATCCCTGGAGAAGGTCATGGCTACCCACTCTAGTATACCTGCCTGGAGAATTCTATGGACAGAGGATGTTCTCAGAGGGTACAATGTAATTACCCACCATGTGAAAGAAGGAAAAGAAGGAAGCAAATGACACAGTCAGAAAAGGTCATGTGACAATGGAAGTAGAGGTTGGAATAATGTCCTTTGAAATTAAGAAGAGATACAAGCCAGAGAATGAGGGCAGCCTCTGGATACTGGACGAGGCAAGGAAGCAGGTTCCCCACTACAGCCGCCAAAGAACAGCCTTTAATTTTAAATCACTGAGACCACATTGCATTCCTACCCACCAGAATAGTAAGATAATAATCTTGTGCTGTTTCAAGTCACACAATGTGGGACAATTAGTTGCAACAGCAAGGGGAAACTAAGACACAGCCTTGTGTCATTGTAATATAGCTTTCTTTCCCCATCCTGAGGCTAGTCTTCTCTCAGACAGGGAGCTTTTCATCACTTCTGTTGTCTCAGTTCATGTCACAGTGTAAACACAAGAAATACGTTATTGTTTGGCATTTTAATACTTGGATTATAAATAATTTAATAATATGGAACTATTCATTCACTTACGGCTATACTGGGTCTTCACTGCTGTGCAAGAGCTTTCTCATGGCAAGCAAGGGTCACTCTCTAACTTCCCTGCATGGGCTTCTCATCATACCGGCTTCTCTTCCTGGGCAGCACAGACTCTAGGGCATGTGAGCTTCAGTAGTTGCAACACATGGGCCCCGACGTTGCATCACAGGAGCTCTAGAGCCTGCACAGGCTTCAGTAGTCACGGTGCGTGGGTTTAGTTGGCCTACAGCATGTGGAACCTTCCCAGACCAGGAATCAAACCTTTATTCTTCTCTATTGGCAGAAGATGCTTAACCACTGGACTACCAAGGAGTCCATGAAGCACATTTTTGTTTTATTTTAACTAAATTAAGACATAGTGAATGAATCAGTCTACTGAATTTACTCTAATAGGCTTTTTTGTTGTTTTGCTCAACTCTTTAAACATACTGAATATTTTATTAAAATATAACTTGCCAAAGAGAGAAGTATGCATAGCATCCAGTAGACAGCTCAATGGATTTTTACAAAGTGAATGTCTCTGACTAATCAATATCCAGTTCAAGAAACAATATCAACAGTGCCTCCAGGGATCCTCGCCTGCCTCCTTTGGCTCAATACCCACACCCCATTGCTGTTCCACAAAGTGCTTATTTTGCCAATAAGTGAAGGATTCAAATGTTCAAAAAATTATCTACAGTAAAAAAAAAAAAAAGTTGATTTGACCTTGTTCTATGTTGATTCTCCCCAGAGGCATCCATTATTAACAATTAATTGTGAATTCTTTCTATCTTTTGTGTATGTCAGTATATGCCTTTTGGCTTTTCAGTCACTTTTTGCAGAAGGGTTTCTTTGACTTAACTCTTCAACCCCAAGGACTATAGTTCACCAGGCTCCTCTGTCCAGGGACTTCTCCAGACAAGAATACTGCAGTTGGTTGCAATTCCCTTCTCCAGAGGATCTTCCTGACCCAGGAATGGAACACGGTCTCCCACATTGCAGGCGTATTATTTACCACTGAGCCACCTGAGAAACCAGTATTGACTCTTATCTTTAATTTTTGCTCCAAGTAAATGTGCTAAAGTTAAGCATTTTGAGAGCTAATACATGCAACGCAGCTCTCAGGAAAGATGACCTCACCCTAGCAGGGAGGACGCCCACATTGCTTTGCTCGATGGCTGAATGTCCATCTCTGGTCCATTGCTCCTGCCTAATTCACCTGCTCCAAGACAGAACAAAAGGAATTTTAATATGACAGAAAAGAACTCAACTCTGGAAGAGAGCACATAAAGCATAGCTACATGGAGATGGAATAGGCAGCCCCTTGCCAAAATCTGCCCTGTTTAAAGATAAGAAAATGCAGTCTATGAGTCACTGGTTGCATGTGTGCATCAGGTGTTAGGTTCCAGCAGCATGTAGGAGTTGGCTGCTTGCTGGAAAGGGCCAGGTGAGAAGGAGTAAGTGAGAACATCTCTGGGACTACAGTTGTGTAAATGTCACAGCACCATTTTCACTGACTGTAGACAAATCCAAAGAATGTAATTCAGTTGTCCTCATTGCCTGGGAAAAGTGAATTTCTTCCATGCTTTATGTTGATTTGATACTTTGAAAATCGCCTTTCTGCAGAAATCACTTCCATACCCAAAGAAGTCATATCTGTACCCCCAGAAGGCTGTGGAGGGCAATGGACAAAGCATGGGGTTTGAGTTAGGACTTGTTCATCCACATCATGCTTTGCCACTTACAAGCCCTGTGACCTTGAGAAGGTCATTTAGTCTCAGAATCTCATAGTGTGTACAGAGAAAGGAAAATGATGACTTACTTATTCAGTAGTTGAAATGATATATGTAAAAGTTGTATTTTATAGAGAGTAGAAGCTGAGCACTGTCTGTCTGTACTACTCCTGCAACTGGAATTTAATTCTTTCTTCCTGGAAGTTGTTCTTTTGTCTGAAACATCATGGTACCTGCCATACAATATATGGGCATCTTGATGACAAAAAGGCTAACCAATCTATATGGTGACAATTTCCTTAAACATTTTGCAAACTCAGACTCTAGTTATTCAAAAAATACATCATTCCTCTTCAAGTGACAACTGATCATCATCACTCTAAGCCTTTGTGAGTTCCAGTGATAATCCAGGTGGTATTGTAAAATAAAGTAGTAAACTGGGTATCAAAAAATCCTGACTTCTTATTTCCCTCCTGGAATATCCTTGCTACTAAGAGAGTGGTCCATGGGCCAGGAGTAGTAGCATCCCTTGGAATCTTGTCAGAATACAGACTCTGCAGACCTACTGGATCAGAATCTGCATTGTAACAGACCCCTCCAGGTTATTCTCATTAAAGTTTGAGAAGTGCTGCTGTATATGACCTTGGGCAGTTAGTTAACCTCTTTGAGCCTGATGTAGTTCATCTGTAAAAGAAGGAAATTATGACTGGAAGCCTCCTTCAATCCCTTTAAGTTCTGAAATGCCATGACAAATCTGAGGAGAGCTTGATCTTTAAAAGTAACACTGTGCCTCCCATAGAAAATGCATTGAACTTTTGGCCCTTCTAATGCACGAATGTTCTGTTTCCTGCAAACTTGACTTCCATCTGTAATGGGCAATTAAAGTCATGGTTGAAAGGAGATTTCTGATAGCCTAGATGTAAAAAGCATTCTTATTAATAGGTCAGCTCTGTACCTTAAGGCTAAAGCAACTTAGAGGCATCTCAGGGTGATGTATAAATGTGCTAGACCAACACTTATTGGAGTTTGAGAAGTGATTTGGGTGAGGCCAGAAAGGACTATTATCAATTTGACCATTTAGTGACTTGACCCTCAAGAAAGGACTGATGACTCCTGGTTAGCCAGTTAATTTATGGCAATACTTCATTTACATCCAGCCACAGCAAGACAGTGATGGTAAGTAGGAAGGAAAAGATCCGGGATGAATGAAAAGTAGAAGCTTTATGACTGAACACCAAATTATCACCCATTATCTCTGTATGGATCATTTGACATGCCAGGATCCCTTTTAAATTGAAAATTCCCAAATGATTAATAGCCCTGAAATACCTGAATGGTGATCTGCATTTAGAATTTGGTATAAAAATGCAATTCAAAGCTTATAATCAAAAGATGTGTTCACTCTTGGTAATGATCACAAGAATGGAGTGGCAAAGCTAATGAAAGCTACATATAAATTATGTTATGTCACACCATATCACATTATGTTATCTTATATTGTATTTGTATGAAAAATAATAGCAATATTAATACAAATATGCTGAAATAATTGTATATAACCTTTGAAATCAACCTATATGAAATAATTGCATTTAATCTTTAGTGAGTATTTTCTCAATATCAGAAGTCCTTTTATGTACTTCACTCATCCTTAAAGCAAAATAATGAAAAAGCGTTATTATTATGCCCATTGAACAGAAGAGGAAACCAAAGCTTAGATTAGATGCTCTAAAAGCGGTATAGAACTAAGATAACCTGACCTCAAAATCTCTATTTCTATACTGTCTTACATTTCTTAATCCTCTAATCTTTGCCACCTGCCACATAAATCTTACTAATGAACATGTATCTTAGGAATTATCATCTATATTTTATAAATGAGAGGAGGTCGATTACTTACCTAGATTCCCACAAATCTATGTCTGGGAACTGGCACTATATCTACCTGATTAGAAAGCCTCGCCTTTGTCTATAGTGGCCACCACCTCTCAGTACAAGGTTTGGGCTAGACCTCTTCCCCGCTCATTACAACTGTTCACTAGTAAACACGGTGATGCATCTCATCTCTATCAGGCCTTCTCCCCAAGTGATTTGGCAGAGCTCTACTTGGTTCATGATAAAAATTAGTTTATAATTTTAACCTAAGAAGAAATGAATGCTCCCATGTAGAACTATGTGGAACATATTATTTGATTAATGATCTATCAGAAGAGGAGTCCTCCAAATGCAGTCAGTAATTCATTCACTCTGCAGAAACATCCCAGGTGGTGGTCACATCCACTCTATCCATGAAAGACTTTGGTCGAGAGACATGGTTCACTCTGCAGAAATATCCCTGGAGGTGGTCATGTACACTGTATCCATGAGGGACCTTGGTTGAGAGAGGTGATTCACGCCACAGAAACATCCCAGGTGGTGGTCATATCCACTCTATTCATGAAAGACCTTGGTTGAGAGAGGTGCAGAGATGTGGCAGACAGTGCGGGTGCCCACTCTTACCTCTTACCCATCAGTATTTACTAACCATGAGCCCCACCTTTCTTCCAGGTCCCAGCATCCAGGCTCTCTCCCTGAAGCCTTAGTTTTCTTTACCAGACAAGCTCCCTCTGCCTGCATGCCAGACAGGCCAGCAATACTAGGAGTTGCTGCCATTGACAGTGGGAGCCAGTGGCTTCATGCCTCAGCTCCCCTACCCTTCTGGCAAGGTAACTCTGAGAAGTAGTCCACGCTATTTCTCAGAATTTTTCATTGTAATAAGCTATTCTCCACAGTGCAATAATCAAAAATCACTTGGTAATACCCTCATTAGCTTCCGTTTTTCTTTCACCTTTCTACTCCCCAGATTTTTCCTGAGATCACCTTCCAAATAAACCCTTTGCACTTGGAACCTTCATTTTGGTTTCTCCCAAAAGCGAATTCTGAGACAAGATAGATAATTTGCTTAGATTTACACTTATTTTGTGGGCTGAGAACCGGCTTTATGCCAATCACTAGACCAAATGTCCAGGAAGTGATGCTAAGTGAGACAAACTTTCACTGAATCTGTAGTCTCGTGTTCAGGACATTGAGGAACTAATTACAGGTCATCACCTGCAATGTTCACCATGTTGTGCGCATGCTCAGCTGTGTCCAGCTCTTTGTGACACTTTGGACTGTAGCCCACCAAGTTCCTCTGTCCATGGACTTCTCCAGGCAAGAATACTGAAGTGAGTTGCCATGCCCTCCTCCATGGCATCTTCCTGAACCAGGGATTGAACCTGTATCTCCTGTGTCTCCTGCATTGCTGGTGGATTCTTTACCCAGTGAGCCATCTAGCATAGCGACATGAAAAAAGCCAGTCTAGAAGAGATTCATGTTTCATTCATTTTTATCTTTAAAGAGGGAGTCACGATGGGGGAGAATGTTGTAAGCAGGAGTAGTAAATGCAGTAAGCATGTGAGGGTGAAAGTGTGAAAGTGTTAGTTGCTCAGTCGTGTCTGACTCTTTGCCATCCCATGGACTATAGCCCACCAGACTCCTCTATCCATGGACTTCTCCAGGCAAGAATACTGGAGTGGGTTGTCGTTGCCTTCTCCAGGGGATCTTCCCAACTCAGGGATCAAACCCAGTTCTCCCACATCGTAGGCATTTTCTTTATAGCTTGAGCTATGAGGGAAGCACGTGAGAAGGTAAAACCAAAGGACCACGTGGTGCATTGGAGCAGTGAGAAGATTGATGTGTCTGCAGAGAGGGGAGTAGTAATGAGATGAGTGATAAGGATGGAGAGATGGGCAGAGGCCAGATCCAAGAGGGACTTTTAATTGCAAGAAAGATTTGTGACTTTATCCCCAGGGCAATGAAAATTTGTTGAAGGGCCTTAAGCAAGGCGATGGAAAGACCACCGAGGCTAAAACATGGCCACCTTACAGGAAAGATTGCAGCCAAAGACCAGTTCAGAGATCTTAGACTTCTCGTCAAGGGCTTTCGCAGTACACTTTGCTTCCTTCTGCTGATTGTGTCACTTAGGGATTTAGCTTAGCGGCACACAACAGAAAATTTGTAAAATAGTGACTCAAGTGGCAGACTGATTTTTTTCTTTCACAACAAGAAATTCAAGAGTAAGTGGTTTTGGCTTTGCTTTATTGGCTCAAGGATGTTAGGGATAAAGTCTTTGTAGGTATCTTGCTATTGTCCCCAAGGTCACAGGGTACTCCAATTTCAACCATTATCTTTTCATTCCAGATAAGCAAATAAATAATGGAAGGTGGAAGAATAGATACTGGCCAGCCAAGCCCACTTTTTAAGAATCATTCAAAAGAGTCCATCCAGTGATTTCTGCTTACATAAAAGCTGTCCTAAATTATCTCTTGGGATCATCCCCGGTCACAAGGGAAAATGGAAAATGTAGTTTTTAGTTGGGAACATTGCCACAGAACAAACACACTAAGTTTCATTAATAAGGAAGGAAGGGAAAATGGATATTGGAAAGCAATTAGCAGTCTCCACCAAATCTATGTACACAATAAAACAGTCAGATTAGATGAAGCAACAAAACCACAAACGACAGCAAGAGAAAAGCTCATAACAATGATAATAATTCTAATACTGCCTCTGTTTGCAGAGCATTTGTACTTTCCAAAGTACATTTTGTGAATTCAATTCCCCTGTTTAATATACTTAATAAAATAGTGGAGCATAAAGATATTGATGTTTCACTAAGCAGAAATAACCCAAGAAAAGCTGAAAGCGTGATAAATTGGAATGGCAGAGAAACAACTTGTCACTGAGACTTAAATTGCCTTTTTTTAACCACAGATTCTTTTTTCTGGGCTTTGACTTACGTTTGTTAATTGGTTACCTCTTCCTGAAGCAGGTACATATAGGGGTCACTTAAAGATAAAAGATGTTGTAAAATGATGGGAAAAAGGGCTGTGCTTAGTCATTCATGCATGTCCCACTCTTTGTGACGCTATGGACTATAGCTCATCAGGCTCCTCTGTCCATGGGATTCTCTAAGCGAGAATACTGGAGTGGGTTGCCATGCCCCCCTCCAGGGGATCTTTCCAATCCAGGGATTGAACTCAGTTCTCCCACAGTGCAGGTGGATTCTTTACCAGCTGAGCCACCAGGGAAGCCCAAGAATACTGGAGTGGGTAGCCTAGCCCTTTTCCAGGGGAACTTCCCGACCTAGGAATTGAACCGAGGTCTCCCGCATTACAGGCAGATTCTTTACCAGCTGAGCTACCTGGGAAGCCCATCATGTTCAAATCTGGCCTGTGCATTCATGGACTCAGGAGAAATGAGCAAGTTACTTATCTTTTGAGCCGCAGTTTCTTCTTTTATAAAATCTTTTACAGTGAACCTGCCTTACAGAATTCAAAATGTTTTAAGATAATTTCTGGCTGAAGCTGTATTAATTTAGTGCTTGTGCGTTCTTCACTTATTATGATAGTGCCATTGCTAGATACTAGGGAGAATATTAGGGTCACCAATGTGCACAGCAGTTTGTGGCAAATTTTGACTTAGCTTGGAGGGAAAAGGGCTATGTAACCCGTATCCAAAAAGTAGCCAGCTTTGGGTGTAAAGTGAGGAAGTTTGCACTATACTCTAAACCGCAGGCGATTAAGAGCACTGCAATAATTAGAAAGCAACGTTCCTTGATCCCTGCAGATTTCTTAGTGGGAGAAGCCCTGGCTCAAGTGCACAGAGAGAGAGAGAGAGAGAAGAATGTGGAAGCATTAAAGAGAAGGCCTCTGATTACTATTCCCCCTTAGAATGGGATGTTTGGAGCATAACCAATGTCTACTTACCTAAAATAGTCTCTCTGCCTTGAGAGGAGCTTTGGGAGATGCGGTTGCCAGAGTGACTCACAGCTCCAGAGGAGAAAATCCCCGAGGCCATGGCATTGACCGTGGGGCAGCCCCTCCAAGTGTCTCTGCTTCCTGCTGTGAGTCCAAGGCACTCTGAGTCTCAACAGCTGTGGTCCTGCCCTCGCCTATCACAGGCCTGCAGATCTTGAAGCAAAATTAACTGGATCCACCCCTTGCTAAGCTCAGTTAAGCTGCTCAGAGTTGCCAGGAGGGGCCAGGAGAGGCCAGAAGCACATAACTCTGAGCGACTGATGGCTGGCCTGGGCAGGAAGTCCAATCCAGCAATCATTTACCAAATGCAAACTTCACAGCAGCTCTCGTGTGGTTCTGAACATGAAGAATGCTAGAGCAGAGGTCCTTTCTCAAGGATTTCAAAGTGAATTGGGGGGGGATGTCACAGATAGGAGGAAAGAGAGGGGACCCCAACTGCCTGAGAATCTTGGAGTGTCTCTGCAGAGGTGTGTGTCTGTTGTTTGCTTGTTTGAGTGAGTGAGAAATAGCAGAATGTAACCTCAGGCCGGGGGTGGTGAGGCTGCCCAAAGGCACAGATGCACCCTGGCATGGCCGGGTGGCTGGAAACACATTGTTGGAGAGACATGCTAGGTTCCGTCATGGATTCAGAGTTAAAACAGGCAAGTTTATTCTCTGGTCAATAGGGCGTCAGTGAAGGATTTTGACCAAGGGTAGGATGTATTAAGATGTTTACTGAAGCTAATAGTTCAGTGAGGTATAGAAGGACCCAGAGGAGAGTTGCATGGGAGTGAAAAAAAGATGAGCTTAAGGAAGTGAGACTCTAAGGGAACTAGGGGGCTTCCTGGGTAGCTCAGTTGGTAAAGAATCCTCCTGCAACGCAGGAGACCTCGGTTCAATTCCTGGGTTGGGGAGATCCACTGGAGAAGGGCTAGGCTACCCACTCCAATATTCTGGCCTAGAGAATTCCGTGGACTGTATAGTCCGTGAGGTCACAAAGAGTCTGACACGACTAAGTGACTTTCACTTTCACTTCATTTTCAAGGGAACTGGGAGGGACCAATGAAGATTCTCTCCTGGTCACCAAAAGAGAGATGGAGCCTCAGTTTACAAGGTGCAACAAAGATGCTACACCAAGAAATGTTCATGACAATTCTATTCCCAGTTTACAGGTGGAAGGACTCAAACTAAGAGATGTCTTACCCTAGGGGTGGTATCAGATCCTCTTGGTCACAAATTACAATTTGTCAATCCAGGCAGCTTGTGGATTCAAAATTTGCAAATGAGGCAGGATTTCATGGCAGAAAGCATAAACTGCCCTTGGGATTCCTGCCAGGGTGATGAATATCTCGAATGCTTTTTAAAAGATCTTTTGCACACATAAAGAGAAATTTCAGGGGTACTTCTGGGGTCAAGTATTTAATCTATCTTCATTTGAGGGAGCTTGGAATTTTATTTTTGAAATAAAGTCCCCAGAATTCAAATATCTTTTTCAGTCTCCTTCCTAAGTCGCTATAGGAGTCACTTCTTCCTTCATCTACTCCAGTCTGAAGAACAGCTGTTTAGAAAGTATTAGTGATATTTGCTAGAAAATATAATTATTTTCTAACATTTGTATTCATTTCTTTGAGCTGGTGGCTTATTTCTGGATATAATTTAAATCCACTCCTAATTTTAATTAGAGGTAGGATTTAATAGTGTTGAGATTTTTATGTTTTTTTTTTTCTTCTTCTAGGAAAGAATGTGAACTTCAGCAATCCAGGATTTAAAGGATCTGTATTTATTTTGGGACTTAACAACAATGAGTGGGGATTAATATTTGGATGGGGAATATGGGAGT
This sequence comes from Madoqua kirkii, assembly GCA_006408675.1. Lineage (NCBI taxonomy): Eukaryota > Metazoa > Chordata > Mammalia > Artiodactyla > Bovidae > Madoqua > Madoqua kirkii. The sequence goes on along the minus strand of SJYC01032406.1, from coordinate 15,836 downwards.
GCGTTCACTGTGCCTTTTGAAACTAATTAAAAATGTTTTAAGATTTTGTAATGGGTTATTTAGTTAAATCACTCCAAAGTAGTGAACTAGCATAAGCCAAGCTTCAGTATGGCTTAGACATTAGCGTGTTCTATACTGCCTCGTTCTAGCCCACCTCTCTCTTCATTAACTCACCTCTGCCCATTGTATCTCTTGTTCAGCAGCCTAACATCATCCTACTTTTCCTCCCATTGCATTCTATTTATTTACCTAATTAAAAACAATTTTGCCCATGCCATGTGGCAGGCACGATCTTAGCTCCCCATCCAGGGGTTGAATCCATGTCTCCTGCATTGGGAGCCTGGAGTCTTAACCACTGGACCACCCAGGAAATCCCTTCCATTGCAGTTTAACTCTGCAGCACTGCTCAGTACTCATAGTACCTTCCCTCACACACCTTGCCCGTTCATGTCCGTGTACTCTTGCCTCTCCTCTTCCCCCTGCATTGAACATCCTTTTCCTGTCCTTATGCACCTGGAAAATTCCCACACATTATTCAAAATCCTCAAGGCATCTTCAGACAAAATTCATATATCATTTTTATCCCTTCAAATAACTGCATTTGGATTTATGTATAATAAGGTGTTGCATTTGTATATAAATACCTATCTCTTTTTCTAGACTGTAAGCCACTTAAGGTATTATTTGCTTCTGTATCCTCCCACTGCCAGGCTTAGCCCAGTGTGTTCAAAACTACTGCTGACTCAGAAACCTGAACTCAACTCCTTACCCCACCTCTTTCAAGGGGAAATGATGTAACTACACAATGAAACTTGACTCTTTTTTTTTTTTTTTTTACCTGCCAAGTAGATTATACTTTCAATTTGTCAGCTGTATGGGTTGAATTCAATCATATGTTGGTGGCTTACTTAGTGCAGTTATCGAATGCCAGCTGAAAGAAACGGCAGAAAATTCTGTCGATTTTATAGCTTGGAATTTACAATTTTCTATTTTAAGGAACACCATTGCCTCAAGAATTGCAATGAAATAACAATGATATGGTCTGATTAAACTGTGTGAGCAACAGAGGAGACTTTTTTCTGTGCTAGGGGCTTTCCTACTTTTTGCTGTGAAGGAGCAGAAAGTGAGGACTTTGATAAGCGGCAAAGCCCCGCTGCTTGCTTTCTTTTTTGGCTTCTCATTGTTTTGGGGAACCAACCTGTGATGCACAGCAAGGATGAAGTATATTTTAGCGACATGCAATTTGGTTGAGAAATGATAGTTTTCTATATGGCTCTATTTTTAAAGCTCAGGAACATAACAAATGTACCTTAAGCTTACTCCAACAGCAGAATTCTCCAGAGAACGCTCATAATCATTTTTGCTTTTTGAAATTGAGGGTTTCACAAAATATACTGTCAAGAATGATTCTCTATAGACTCAGAAACATCTGTCTTCCTTTTTTATTCATTTTCGTTTATGGCATCGTGGGTGAAGTGCACATATAGTACACATACACCCCCAGAATTTAAAACCCTGTGCAGGGCTCACACCTCAGGTCCATCACACATGAGCTGGGTGGACTTTGGCTTTAGATTTTCATATTAAGAGTAATCTCATCCAGTGACCACATTAAGCACTTTGCCCAGTGTCTGCTGGGAAGAATGTGATTTAAAAAGGCAGGGGAGGGGTCTCCTCCTATTTCCTCTTCCCCTATTCCTTCGTGCCTTGAAAGGAAGTAAAAATAAACTTCCACGCTTAAGCTTTCCATTCTAAAGAATGCCAAGCTCTGATTTAAATTTCAATCCCCCATGAACTGAGAAACCACATAGTCAATTTTATTTGAATTATATAAAAGAAAAGACTAAATGAAGCTCATGAAATCAGAGAAAGAAAATTTTCAGGAATTTACCTAGAATTGTACACACAGAACAAGACAGGGGTCAGTGGAGTAGTCATGAAACTTCATTTACAGATACCATCCTCCGTAAAACAAACCTTCATTCAACAAACAGTATTGCTTTGTTTACTGAGTCTTGATCAATACTGGATCTTATAGATTCCAAAGTGAATTAAGATGTGCAACTTCTGCACAATGCAAGAGCTAAAAATTTAGTGTAAGGAAAAAGACATCTACTTTTTGTAATCATCTACCTTCCTACTGCTCTGATGAAAGAGGCATCCAGGGGTGGCCGGAAGAAAAGCAGAAGTCTGCGTTCTGTGTATCTCACCTCTCCTAGGGAAAGTTGGGGGAGACTGTGCTGCCAAAGAGCGAGGGAGATGAGCTTTTTGAGAAAGAATTTATTATGACCGGCAAGTGCCAGGAGGCAGTACCTTCTAGGCTAGGGAGACTCTCAAGAGCATGACCAGATCTGTTCCAAAAACGCGACATTCAGAAAGTTGACTTCAGTGTATAGAGAGTTATATTGTAACTTCCATCACTTTATTACACATTAAGTTCTCACAATCTACAAATATTATGAGTATAGTGAAAGGTCTCATTCTTCCAAGCCACTGCACGCTGGCATCAATTAATAAGACTGTTTGGGGCTAAGGAGCTTTTCTGGAAATAAGAACAGAAAGTGGTTGGAAACAAAAATCTGTGGGTAACTGAAACAAATAAGAAAATCCCATTGATCATAGCTTGGTAGTGGAAAGATTTCAAGCCAATCATTTCCCTGATTATATGCAGTTTAAATACAATTTTCAGAAAATAATTTCTTTGTTATGGTTTATTGTTTTGCATGCCTTCATTCATCTGCTACTTCATTCACTGGAAAGAAGTATCATTTATTGAATAAATATTAAATATCAGGCATGAGACTTTCCTGGTGATCCAGTGGTTAAGATTCCATACCTCCACTGCAGGGGGGCTCAGATTCAATTCCTGGTCAGGGAACTGAGATCCCGCTTACAGCACAGTTTGGTTAAAAAAAATAGGCCAAAAAAAAAAAAAAGAAATACCCACAGTGCCAAAGCATTTTCCCATGCAATATTTCATTCAGTTTTCTCCAAATTCCTTCAAGGTTGATGTTGCCTTTTTCATGTTACAGATAGGGAGACCATGACTCAGAGCTGGCCTTCTTTGCCAAAGGTCACATGCCTGGACAGTCTTGCTTTTCAATCACCATTCCTTCCAGGCCTACCATGTTCTTCACATGATTTGTTCAAGTGATATCCTTCAGTGTTGTGTAGTGTGACAGCCTTAATAAAGCCTTGAACCAGTGAAGTTGCTCAGTCATGTCCAACTCTTTGTGACCCCGTGGACTGTAGCCTACCAGGCTCCTCCATCCATGGAATTTTCCAGCAAGAGTACTGGAGTGGGTTGCCATTTCCTTCTCCAGGAGATCTTCCCAACCCAGGGATCAAACCCAAGTCTCCTGTGTTACAGGCGGATGCTTTTCCATCTGAGCCACCAGAGAGGCCCAAGTGAAAGTGAAGTCGCTCAGTAGAATCCAGCTCTTTGCAATCTCAGGGACTGTAGCTCACCAGGCTCCTCCATCCATGGGATTCTCCAAGCCAGCATACTCGAGTGGGTAGCCTTTCCTTTTTCCAGGGGATCTTCCCAACCCAGGGATTGAACCTAGGTCTCCTGCATTGCAGGCAGATTCTTCACCAGCTGATCCACAAGGGAAGCCCATGCTTTATGGGACCTCAAAACCCAGTATGAACTTCCATCCAAGATCCTGCTATACTAAGGGTTATCTTCTCACCAATTTTCAGTTGTATTCATTAATGGCAATAAAGTATTTGAAAAGAACTCCATATATTAGAAATTCAGGAAATTCACAGTAGTAACTCATTTATTATAGATATTTGTTTTGTTCTCATAAAAATTAATCTGTCTAGAAACAGATTGTTTATAGATAAGTTCTTACAAAGACTCAATTATTTTCATATAGTTTTAGCTCATTTGCTTTACCCAGATTCCTGAGCTCTCCAAAACAGCTGAGAGTAGAAGGGAAAAGAGGCTCCTAGCGTGGCTCAGTGGTAAAGAATCTGCCTGCCAATGCAGGAGACACAGGACGCGTGAAATCGATCCCTGGGTGGAGAAGATCCCCTGGAGGAAGAAATGACAACCCACTGCAGTATTCTTGCCTGGAAAATTGCATGGACAGAGGAGCCTGGCAGGCAGTTCATGGGGTCACAAAAAGTTGGATACGACTGAGTGACTGAGCATGCATGCACACAGAAGAGAAAAGCAGGCAAAGACCCCAGAAGCTCCAGAACATCCTCTGGAGCAAAGGCAAATTATTCACGGAGCCGACTAAGGTCTTTACTCTTTACACTTAGTGAAGGTGCCCCTTCACTCATTTTCTGCAAACTGAGAACCTATTTACTCCTCATTTAGGAAGATTCTAACAGCCCTGACTATGGATGGACCAGCCCACACCACAGATGGGGCACCTGATGAGAAGCTCTGAGAGATATGCAGGAATGATGGTGGAAGTGGAAGGCAACGAAAACGAAGAAACCAAAAAGTCTAACAGTTGGCTAGCTTTCATGGGAGAGCAGACATCCGTTCAGACTTCAAATGGCCCCTAAGGCGTTCACTCTGGGGGCAGAGTCAACAAACCAACCCCCAGGCCAAACCAGCTCCACCCTCAGCCTGCTTTTGTAAATGAAGTTATATCAGATTACAAACAAATTCATTTATCAAGGAAGCTTTCATGCGGTGACGGTAAAGTTGAGTAGTTGTAAAAGAGACCCTATAGCCCATAAAACCTAAACTATTTATTTTATGGCTCATTATAGAAAAAGGCAGGCCTGCTCTAGAATAATCAGTCTTACGAGGACTTGCCCCAGTATCAGGTTAAACTCAGTTCCGTGGGTCACCACTGGGCTGTAACTCTCTGGATCAGCTGGAAAGTTTTCTTGTAACCATGTACTCGAATATCATCCACTGAACAAAGATTCCCCAAAACACAAAGTCCTTAAAAACAGGTTGATGCTTGTGATAATAATCTTCCCTTATAAGAAAATTCATTGAGGTGATAGAAATGGATGCCTCTGCCTGGAATATTCTCTCAGGAACATTTGTGCTGGCATTTCCATTTCATCCAGGGCCCTACTCAAAGGCCATTGTTCCAAGGAGCACTGCCTCCAATCCCTGAGCCCTTAATGTTTGGGAGGCTTAGAAAAAGAAAAAATTTCCCTCATGAAAACATGAATGATTTCTTTATGATATGCCAAGAAGTCTCATGTAATTGTGGAAGAACATATTTATTCTATTCTATGATGAGAGTCTGAAAATGAGAAGCCACTGCATGGAGCGACTGCCAGAGGCCTGGTTTCAAATTTCAGGTGTTCTTCCTGGTAGTCGTGATCTCAGATGGCTTCTGTTTCTGAGGCAGCTTGAAACAGGATTTCAGTTTCCAGCCACAGACTGAAGTCAAGCTCTGGCAGGGAGAGCCCTGAATCCTGCCAACCAGACCAGTCACCAGTGACCAGGCCCTGACTTTGTAGAAATGAATCCCCACAAAGAGATGGGAAGAGTGAAACAAGTGTTTATTAGGAGAGAAAGGGGTATGTGAACAGACTCACATGCGGGACTCAGAGAGAGAGTTCAGCTGCCCTCCTGGTGGTTTGACTCGCTTATATAGAGCATTCCTTCTGGGTCTCTTTTGACCAATCATCTTGCTTGGCCTGGTTTTGAGTCCAGATTTGGTTTATCTCAGCATCCTCCCAATGGAAAGAGTGAAACAAGTGTTTATTAGGAGAGAAAGGGGTATGTGAACAGACTCACATGGGGGACTCAGAGAGAGAGTTCAGCTGCCCTCCTGGTGGTTTGACTCGCTTATATAGAGCATTCCTTCTGGGTTTCTTTTGACCAATCATCTTGCTTGGCCTGGTTTTGAGTCCAGATTTGGTTTATCTCAGCATCCTCCCATGTGTGCACACACATCTCTTAGCCAAGATGGATTCTAGGGAAGAGAACTACAGGTAGATTGACATCACTTATTACAGGTGATGCCCCTCCCTTTCTGACCCCCGAGGAGCCTTTCTGCACAAGTGCAGTCAGGAAGGTCTCCTTGACCTTGAGAATGAGGAATATGTGGTGTTTCATCTGGGCAGGGCTCAACTTCTCCTCGCTCCTGCTAGTATCTTCAGCTTGGAATGTCTGTCCACAGGAGACAGGCTCTATCTGCCCAGCCCGGGGTCCATCTATCTCCTGCCTCTGTTGATCCTTTTCTATATAAAATATTTGAATATCAATATTCATTTGTTGCTATTGTTTAGTCATCACTCTTTTGCAACCCCATGGACTGCTTCTCTGTCCATGGGATTTCATGTATGTATATCAATTTACATATGTACATAATATTCAAGTGCATTATACAATTAATATATTTATATGCATATGTATTATGTAATATATATATATATATATCCAAATGCTTTATTCATATATAAAGTAGACCTGAAATCTGAATCTAAAAGTGTTTATTTTTCATATGTTCGTATATGAATATGTGTGTGTGTGTGTATGTGTGTAACACACCTTAGCGACCACAAGGTGTTATGAAGGAAGACACCGTAGCAGTCCCTGAGAGCTTGGCGCTCCACGGACTTGCTGGCTGGTTTCGCTTTCACTTCCAGCAGATCGGTTGTCTCTTGGAGAAGTGAGGTATTGCCGCACAGACCTGCCTAGGTGGTTCTTTACTGAACCCTCAGTTCCTCAGTTTTCATTCTGAAAGTCAGAACTGAGAACCAAAAGTCTTCGTGCAGAGGAGCTCCTCGGCTCACCGTCTCCGCTGGTCTCCTTTGTCGGGAGCGGTGGCTGACTCACCTCCCAGGGAACCCCCTCCCACCCCCCCGCGTCTTCAGAAGGGGAGTGCAGTCTGTTTGCCGTTTCCCAAAAGATTGCTAGTGACACCCCAGCATTTGCCCTCAGAGGGGACAAGCCTCCACATTGAGGACAGGTAACCCCCCACCCTTCCCCAATCCAGTTCTCAACCCACTGCCAAGTAGGACAATCACTCTAGAAATTTTGGGGGAAAAAAAATTTTCTTTCAGCATAAAAGGCAAATTTCATGCTCTAATCAAAATAACAGCTCAGTTTTTGTGGTTTTTGTTTTTTGTTTAAAGCACCACAGTCAAAAGGCTCTCAGTGAAAACGGCGCCCTAGGAGAAGTGAAGGAATGCTCTCACCCGGATTCTACCTCACTGTGGGGAGGAAAACATAAAAAAATAAAATGGCATGGAAGATTTGCAAAAACTCTTTTGAGAAAGAGTAGCCAGCTCAGCAAATGCAAAAACCCCTCTGAAATGTTAATGACTTCTAATGATGACAAATAAGCTTGGCTTCCACTAACTTTCTCTTGGAAGATTTACAACATCCAGCTATCTGGAGAATTCCAATTCTTTCCTAGGATTCTTCCTACCAATATAGTCAGTCTTGTTTGTCCACAGTGTTGAGGAAATGGGGGCAGTCTGGTCTATTAAACAATTCAGGTTTAAGCAGTGACAGGTACAACCAGACAGGGTTTCAAACGCTGGATCTGTTACTTCATGGCTATATGAGCTTGAACCAAATCTTTGCCTCTCTGAGCTCAACAGTGTCATTTGCAAAATATGCAGAATATTGCCTAACTTTAAAGGTTCATTGGGAAACATAAAGGATTTATTTTCAAAGTGTTTACAGGAGCATTTCTTATAGTGATATATTGGGTTGGCCAAAAAAGTTTCAGTTTTTCCTTAAGATGTTACAGAAAAACCCAAGTGAAATTTTTGGCCAACTCAGTATCTTATTCTGTAATCTTTGAAGATGGGAGCGTGCTCAGTTGTGTCTGACTCTTTTCGACCTCGTAGACTGCAGCCCGCCAGGCTCCTCTGTCCCTGGGATTTTCCAAGCAAGAATACTGGAGTGGGTTGCCATACCCTCTTCTAGAGGATCTTCCCAAACCAGGGATGGAATCTGAGTCCCCTGCATTGGCAGACATGCTCTTCACCGCTGAGCCACCAGGCAAGCCTGATCTCTAGACACCACAGTTTCAAGACAGATGTAGGACAGTGTCTCAGGACCATAACTTGGAAACCTAAGATGGGAGTGAGACTTACGGGCAGGGCATGAAAGGGAAGATGCTCAGTCGTGTCCAGCTCTCTGCGACCTCATGGACTGTAGCCTATCAGGCTCCTCCCTCCATGGGGTTTTCCAGGCAAGAGTGCTGGAGTGGGTTGCCATTTCCTTCTCCAGGGGATCTTCCTGACCCAGGAATTGAACCCGGGTCTCCCGCATTGCAGGCAGACGCCTTACCGTCTGAGCCACCAGGGGAAGAAACCACATTCAAGTAAGCGAAGCACTGTTAGGTAGGAGAGGGATTAGACTTGTGTAGGCGACATGAAGGAGGATTTTTTTTAAAAGGTTTACTAATTATGGAAGACACACTGCAGTTTAGAATTGGGCCAGTACAGAATACTAATGAAAGATGGGCTGAGAAATCAGACACAGTTCGATTCTTCTCTGAGCTAAGTGACCTTGGAAAAGCTTCTTCCCTTCCTAGGTCCCACTTTCGTTTCTGAAAAATGTAACCAATCATAATCCTTATTAGCAATTTATGGCATAGATATTAAATGCATAGTGATATAAGGCTCTCTGTGCCAGGCTCATAAAAACATAATAAAATAGAAAGTAATGTAAAAAACAGAATGTAAAAATACAATAATAATAGCAGCTATTTTAATTCTCAAACATGCAAAGAGAATCATCTAGAGCAAAAGTAGTAATAATTCCTGGTCATTGATGTGACTCTAATGCAGAAGCAATTTGGGAGGAGGAGGTGGGGATAAATTCAAGCAAACCAACATCACTATCCTAGAAGAAATTTGAGATCTATTTGGACCTAATGTTCCTAGGTCTGAATCCTAGACATAGGAGTCTAGCATTCCAACATTACTGTTACCTAAAACATGTTTCTTTTTGTTGTTCATATTTTCAACTTTGTTGCTGCAGTACTTAAAATGTAACTTTTTTTGAGACATAATTCATATATCATAAAGTTCACTCTGTTGAAAGGGTTCAGTGGGTTTTGGTGAGCTCTCATTTCAGAACATCTCCATTGCCCCCTAAAAAAACCCTTCTTACCCTTTAACTGTCACTCCCAACTTCTCCAATTCTTCTCCCTCACAACTGCCAATCTACTTTCTATCTCTATGGATTTGCCTATTCTAAAAATCTCACATAAATGGAATCATCTGTCTCTGCTTCTTTCTCTAGCATAATGTTTTCTGGTTCATCCATATATATATCCTTACGCTATTCCTTTTTATAAACAAAATTTTCAATTGTAATAAATTGAATTAATTACAATATTGATTATGTTTTGGGTTTTTTGGCCACAGGGCATATGGGATCTTGGTTCTTCTACCAAGAATCAAGCCCCTATCCCATGCACTGGCAGGCAATATCTTAACTACTGGACCACCAGGGAAGTCCCTGATATTCCTTTCCATGACTCCCCAGTTTTTCATTGTATGTGATACGACATTTCATCTATTCATTCATCAGTTGATGGGAATTTGATGGTTTCCACTTGTTGAAGTGAAGTGAAATTTGCTCAGTAGTGTCCGACTGTTTGCGACTCCATGGACTGTACAGTCCATGAATTCTCCAGGCCAGAATACTAGAGTGGAAACCCTTTCCCTTCTCCAGGGAATCTTCTCAACCCAGGGACTGAACCCAGGTCTCCCATACTGCAGGCGGATTCTTTACCAGCTGAGCCACAAAGGAAGCCCTTCCACTTGTTGACTACCATCAGTAATGTTGCTCCAAGCATTTGTATACACGTTTTTGGATGGAAATATGTTTTCATTTCTCTTGGATCTATACCTAGAAGTGAAATTTCTAATAATAGGGTAACTCTACTTAGTATTTTCTCCATATGCTCCAAAAAGACACTTGCTGTTTTGATTTCAGCCATCCAAGTGGGAATGAAGTGGTAGCTTAGTGTAATAGTGACTACAGTTTGTTCTCATGTACTTATTAGCCATTTGTGTATCTTCTTTGGAGAAATAGTCTGTTTTTTCGAGAAATGTCTATTCAAATTCTTTACATATTTTTGTTTGTGTTGTTTTTTAACTGTTGAATTTTAAGAACCCAATAATTTTTTATGCATTCTGGATGCAAGTTCCTTATCAAATATATGATTTGTGAATATTTTTTGCCATTTTGTGCTTTATCTGTTCATTCTTCCTGGTATCTTCTGAACATTTTTAATTTTGAAGAGGTCCAATTTAGATTTTTCTCCCCTTTGGTTTTTGTGCATTTGATGTCATGTCTAAGAAACAATTGCTTAACACAAGGTCACAAATATTTACCCCTACATTTTATTCCAAGGGTTTTATTTCTTCAGTTGTTACTTTTAGGTCTATAATGCTTTTGAGTTGGCTTTTTATATATGGTATAAAGTAGAGAATCCAGCCTCACTCTTTTGCATGAGTATATATCCGATTGTCCCCGAAAAAGTTGCTTAAAAGATTATTCTTTATTGAATTTGTTGTTAAAAATGAATTGATGAACATTGTAAGAACTTATGGTACTTTTGGTTCTATTCCATTGTTGTAAACGGCCTTTCGTACGGTAGTGCCCCACCATCTTGATTACTACGCATGCACGCCTGCTAAGTCGCTCCAGTCATGTCCAACTATTTGCAGCCCTGTTGACTATAGCCTTCCAGGCTCTTCTGTCATGGGATTCTCCCGATAAGAATACTGGAGTGGGTTGCCATGCCCTCCTCCAGGGGATCTTCCCAATGCAGGGATAAAACCTGCATCTCTTACATCTCTTGAATTGGCAAGCAGGCTCTTTACCACTAACACCACACTATAGACTCAGAGTAAGCTTTGAAAGAGAAACATGCAAGCTCTCTAATATTGCAGCTCTTTTTCAGTATTCTTTTGGCCAATGTAGATCTCCTGCATTTCTATATAGATGTCATTGTCAGCTTATAAATTTCTCCAAAAGTAATCTGCTGGGACTTTGATAGGTATTGTTTCAAATCTATAGATCAATTTGGGGAGTATTGTCACCTCAACAATATTGTCTTCTGATACAAGAGCCTGGAATATATTTCTGTTTATTCAGATCTTTAATTGCCTTCAACAATGCTTTATAGTTTTATAAATCTTTTGTTTATTATGTTCAATTTACCCTTAAGTATTTTAACATTGATACTACTGTAAATAAAACAGTTTTCATTTCATTTTCAAATTATTCATTACTAGTATATAGAATGCAATTGATTTTTGCATATTGGTCTTGTATTGATCTAAACCATGCCAGTCACACAAGCACAACAGTAAACAGAAAACTGGAACCGCAATCTGATAAATTTGCAAGTGAACGATGCTAACTTTGGTACAGTTTGTAACCAGTCTGCTAAAAGGATTCATTAGAATTACATTTTAAGCCAGTGTTTATCAGAAAATTAATTTTGCTTTTTGTAAAGACATTGTCAGAGAACCTAGAAGTATGAATGATGGGGGAGCAGGCAGGCAGGAGCAACAGCATGATAAAGGACCTGGAGGCAAGATTATGCTTTGTTCTGCTGGGTCCTGCCAGTTACCCTACAGTGTTATGCCATTTCTACGTTCTTTTAATAAAAGAGCATTAAGCGTAGAAGTACTTTTCTTCATTAACAGCATCCTAAGTCTTTTTCAACGTGCTGTCCTCAGGACGGTGTTTGCCGATTGTAGTGAAACCTAAAGAAAAGATTTTTGTTCAATTTGTGCTTCTTGTTTTACCCAGTTTGTGTGTATTCTCCCCAAACCACTTCTGCTCCCATTCCCCAGGGACTCTATTCCATTTTCAATCTTAACTTCATTCTCGTTTTCAAAATCACTCATGCAGTACACAGAAATAGAAATGTAGGCTGCCTGAGTCAAACCTGAAAAAGTAACCATCCAGTGCAGCCTCACCCACAAATGAGCCTGTTACACTTTCACACTTCGTGCAGACCTCCCTTCCAGCCTTTCTCACATGTCTTACAGCTTTCAGTGCACAAATCTGTCCCCAGAAACCCCCCTTAAATTAAAAAAAAAAAAGCATGCCTTTTTCATTGCTGCATCCCTAGGGCATCGAGCATATTGTCTGGCCCACAATAAATGCTTAGAAAATGTTTTGCAAATGAGTGTGCAAGGGAACTGTCTCTTGAGACTCTCCTTTTCCCTTCCCAAGTCCCCAAACAGCTCTACAAGCACAACTGCTTTGGCATAAATTTCTAAGCATTTCTTCTGACATTTCTTTAGGGAAATACTTTTACCAAAAGTCAACAGAGTTATTGAGCACCTGCTGTGTGAAAGTCTCTGCCATATGGTATGAGGGGTACAAAGAACAGAGCTTTTGATCTAACTGGAGGCGCAGCTTATTGACATGAGAAAAATAAGTACAAACATTCAACAACTGCATACTATGTGCCAGGCATGGTGATTTGATGGATGTGGTGGCAGTGGTTTAGTCACTAAGTTGTGTCCAACTCATTGTGACCTCATAGACTGTAGCCCACTAGACTTCTCTGTCCATGGAATTCTCCAGGCAAGAATACTGGTGTGGGTTGCCACCTTCTCCTCCAGGGGATCTTCCTGGCCCAATGATTGAACCCGAGTCTCCTGCATTGCAGGCAGATTCTTTAACAATTGAGCCACCAGGGCTGTAACTCAATCCTTGCAGCAAGCTCATGAGGTGGACACTGGCAGAATCCTCTTCTACAGTTGACAGGATGACACAAGGTCATCATCAACAGCCAAACCAGGATTTGACCCCCAGACAGTCCTTGACTCCAAGATATGTTCACTTAATTCAGCACACTACTCTGCATATACAAGGCCACAAATGACAACTGACAAGTAAAAATTTTAATTTTTCCAGCATTTAAGAGGAACAAGTAACCACCTTAGAGATGTTCACTGGAGGACTCAAAAAGATGGTAGATTTGAGCTGACAGCAGAAAACTAAGCTGAATTTAAAGACAAAGTCAGGGAACTCTAGGCAAAAGGGAGATGTGGGCAACTGGGCAACCCTACAGAAGCAGGGGTTCCTCCAGTCGTGGTGGTAATAATGAGTAACAGTGCTCGGCACACGATCTAGGCAATGAAGATTGCACAGGACAAACTTCCTGCTCTCATGAACCTTAGAGAAAAAAATACATAAATTCAAAAATAAAGTATTATTGTCTGGTGGTGAAATGTGCTGTGAAAAAAAATTATAAAAGGGGATAGAAATGAATACAAGAGGTGCTGCTATTTTCCATCATGCTTGAAGGAAGCAGCCTCTTTGACAAGGTGACTTCACCAGATACCCAAAGGAAGAAGAGGAGGGAGCTGCGTGGAAATATGAGGGAAAGGCAACGCTGGGAAGAAGAAATGGTCCAAACACAAGTACTGTCTTATATCACTTATGGACTCTGAAAAATATGATAAACTAGTGAATATAACAAAAAAGAAGAAGACTCAGATACAGAGAAGAAACTAGTGGTTACCAGAAGGGGAAGGGCTCTACAAGGGTGGGAGAATGGGAGGTGCAAACTGTTGGATTAAGGCTCAAGGATGCAGGATAGAGCCAATATTTTGTAACAACTGTAAACGGAAAGTCATCTTTAAAATTTGCATTGCCTTTTTTTTTAATTAAGAGAAAAGATTCTGAGTGAGGAGAAATCTGGGAGGTGAGACCCAACAAGTAGCCAAGGTCAAGTTGACAGTCTTGTGGACCATTGCAAAGGCTCTGAGTCTAAAATGGAAAATTCGGAAGATCTGCATGTGCCCATGCAAGGCTTCTAGCTGAAGGCTCCTTGTATCAAGAATAAATAAACAGGAACCAGGGACATTGGAGGTACAGTCTTCTTAAATGTTCATGTAGAGCAGCAAGGAGCAGTGAACTGGAGAAAGTAGATTGGAGGTGGTCTTGGCCACCATGCTGGCAAACTTGGGCACTAACTCTACACACTTGAAGGGTTGTAGGCAAACTCTGCCAAGTACATGATACAAGGCTCACATCTCCTGACTCAAATGTCTTCCTATATTATGAATATAATGAACATTGATGAGGTTCAGATTACTACTTTGACTAGATGAGACACAGGAAACCAAAGAGACTCCAAATTAGCAAGAATATAACTGTCACTGATCCTGGGCAGGTAAGATATATTTCAGAAAAATTCATCTTAGTGACAGCAGACACCTTCTGAGCATTTCCTACAGGTGGACCATAAAGAGGGCAGAGCACCAAAGAATTGATGTTTTCAAACTGATGCTGGAGAAGACTCTTGAGAGCCCCTTGGACTGCAAAGAGACCCAACCAGTCAATCTTTAAGGAAATCAACCCTGAATACTCATTGGAAGGATTGATGCTGAAGCTGAAACACCAATACTTTGGCTACCTGATGCAAAGTGCTGACTCATTGGAAAAGACCCTGATTCTGGGAAAGACTGAAGGCAAAAGGAGAAGGGAGCATCAGAGGATGACATGGTTATATAGTATCACTGACTCAGTGGACATAAATTTGAGCAAACTCCAGGAGATAGTGAAGGACAGGGAAGCCTGGAGTACTGCAGTCCATGCATCTCAGATAATTGAACATGACTTGGCAAATAAGCAACAAGGAACTCTGATGTATGCTTTTTTTGGATTATCTTTTTAATCTTTATAAGAACGTGAGAAATCTGGTGCATCTTGATTTCACAGATATGGGAACTGAAATAGGTGAGGTTAGATGACTTAGTCAGAGTTACAAGATTAAGAAGGGTGAAGCCTGGGAGTGTTTTCATTAAAGAGAATAATTGCTGTACAATGTTGAGTTTCTGCTGTACAGCAAATTGAATCAACTATCAATTCAGTTTCCCAGTTGTGTCCCACTCTTTGCAACCCCATGGACTGCAGCACACTAGGCCTCCCCATCCATGACCAACTCCCAGAGTTTACTCAAACTTATGTCCATTGAGTTAGTGATGCCATCCAACCATCTCAATCTCTGTTGACCCCTTATCCTCCCACCTTCAATCTTGTCTAGCATCAGGGTCTTTTCCAGTGAATCAGTTCTTCACATTAGAAGGCCAAAGTATTGGAGTTTCAGTTTCAGTCCTTCAAATGAATATTCAAGATTGATTTCCTTCAGGATGGACTAGTTGGATCTCCTTGCAGTCCAAGGGACTCTCAAGAGTCTTCTCCAGCACCATAGTTCAAAAGCATCAATTCTTCAGTGCTCAGCTTTCTTTATAGTCCAACTCTCACATCCATACATGACCACTGGAAAAACCATAGCCTTGACTAGATGGACCTTTGTTGGCAAAGTAATGTCTCTGCTTTTGAATATGCTATCTAGGTTGATCATAACTTTTCTCCCAAGGAGCAAGCATCTTTTAATTTCATGGCTACAATCACCATCTGCAGTGATTTGGGAGCCCCTCAAAATAGTCTGTCACTGTTAACACTATTTCCCCCATCTATTTGCCATGAAGTGATGGGACCAGATACCATGATCTTAGTTTTCTGAATGTTGAGTTTTAAGAGAACTTTTTCACTCTCCTCTTTCACATTCATCAAGAGGCTCTTTGGTTCTTCTTCGCTTTCTGCCCTAATTGTTGTATCATCTGAATATCTGAGGTTATTGATATTTGTCCCAGCAATCTTGAATCAATTATATGTATGTATATATATATATATATATATATATATATATATATATATATAAACTTTTTTCTTTCCCTCCTTCTGGAGTCTCCCTGCCACCCCCTATCCCAGTCTCCTAGGTCATCACAAAACATCAAGCTGAGTTTCCCATGCTACACAGTAACTTCCTACTAGCTAGCTATTTTACACACGATAATGCATATATTGTGAATGCTACTCTCTCTACAGTCCTTTT